>JXSR01S004925.1:45608-55824 GCA_000969725.1 Ophiothrix spiculata
AAAAAATCCTGTAAAAATTCAACTTTGATAGTGTTTTAACTCAATTTCTTTCATCATCACTCCATAAAAGATAATAAAATACATCAGAAATAAAACACACACATTTCTATAGTTGAAAAATATATTTGGTTGAATTTCGCGGGACTCCATTCCAGTGAAATGGATGTAACTTTTGAAGGGAACATCCTATTGAAATCAACTAAAAATAGTGGTTCTCAGAACCACACGATCCCCCTGGTCGACGTGATCCCAAAAAATGTAGATGTTTGGTTTGGTTCTATTCAGACTTTTCAAATTAGGCTAAATTGAGATTTTCAGCCTATTTTACAACTTGACCTCATATGACCTTTGACCTTGGTATGTGACCTTTTACCACATTAACATATGAGAATTCTTATATTATATCCATAAACCAAGTTAGTTATAAAATTGAATAGATTGAGCCCATATTTATTGGTCGAGCTATGAGTTGCAAAAATATTTTGAAAGTTTGGTTGAAATCCATCAAAGTATGCAAAAGTTAGAGGCAAATGTCAACCCTTTAATAATAATAATAATAAATTGGATTTATCGACGCCTTATGTTGCCAGCAACCACAAGGCGCCTAAATGCCAACGATGCCAACGATGACGCAGACAACGACACAGACATCCACTGCTATACCATATGACTTCCTGTACAAAATTGCCCCTAGGAAGCAATGCATGATGGGAGACACATAATACCTATTCACTCGTCCAATTCAACTATGTATTTTCTGAATGTAAGTCACTGTAGCACTGGGTTATTTCATACCAGTGTGCCAAAAATGATGTCAAAATACTTTTATAATGCTTCATCATAGGGTAGAGTGATTTGTCAAACTATTGAAAGTTGGGAGTATTTAAAAAATTAAAGGTTTGTCAGTCAGAAAATAGTTGAATTGGACGAGTGGATAGGGTATCTTCTTTTCATATCATATCATATCATATCAACTGAATTTATATCCATAATATATACATGTAAAATGTAGACAAACAAGATGAAAAAAAACCAAAGATACAATTATGGAGGAGTAGTCAAATGGCCAGAATAAGCCAGAGAGGACTGACTACCCCTTAATAAAGAAGCGTTCAACAGTTCTAGGAGTTTCTATGTGGTCCGGCCCATAGTCAAAAGCTAGAGGGCTTCTCCAGACCTCTTTGCAGCTTTCATGATTCTATTAATCTGGGCAGTCAAGAGTCAATCACAGAGTAACAGAGATGACACTCCGCTCAAAACATGACCCCAATCATAGCGTAGTATGTGGACAAAAACAATTAGACTGCACAAGACTCATCACTAAACAATCAATACATGTGATATGGAAAAGTGGATACAGTATTGCAATTGTAAATTTTGACCGGAATTTTTTTGCAAAGACTACTTTTGAAGAAGGGGACTAAAAATTGTACTTATGATGTACAATTGGGACATCAATTCAAACATGTGTCGTCGGTCGCATCACATACCAATCTACAGTGTGTCCCAGAATGAAGTTATCAAGATTTCAACGCTACATAATTCAAAAACCTAATTTATTCAGACCATGAAACTCATTGACAATCATGCTTGATGTCTTGACTTGCTCTGGTGCAAAAATAAAGAAAATCCATGCATTAGATTTCTAGTAGTGAGTGTTTGAAGCTCCACAGGACACTTTTCCCAGTTTGGGTAAGTTGTATAAATTACACGGCAACGTTGAACGCCATCTTTACAGACATAATCATGATAATATTTGTTCAATTATAAGTGGTTTTTTTTTGTTTTCAAGATTATTTTAACCTAAATCTGGTTTCTTTTCATATGTAATGTCATTTAATAAATTCTATTAAGTAATTGTTTAGGAAAATCATTTAGCGGGCCCTTTGGAAGCACGCTAAAGGGCATGTACTCTGGTAGCAGTGGTTGTAGGAATATGGTAATTCAAAGCAAACATATCACCTCATTTATCAATGGAGAAAAAAGTATCATGATTGACCAAAATCTGCAAAGTTACAGGTATCATTGAAACAATGGAAAGATTAATTTAACATTTCCAGGAGCCAGATATCCTCACCGCACGAGAAGCCAATCTTAAAAATATCAAAAAATATAAAGCTTATGGTATCAGATGGCAGAAGGAACTGCAAAATAGAAACATGTGGACGCCAAGGTAGAAGCCTAGTTAACATTCAGCTGAATCTTTATTAAGACTCCAAGGTATCATCAAGGAGAAGCAACATGTGAAACAAAACATGTGTTGGTAAAAGATGACATCCTTGCTCTCATACTTCCGCCGAAAATTACCACTGGATTTTTACGACCTCTCCAAACCGGGAAAAGAATCCAAACTCCGGTGGAGCTTCAAACGCTCACTTCTAAAACATTAATACATGGATTTTCTTTATTTTTGCACCAAAGCAAGTAGAGGCATTAGGCATAATTGTCACCAACTTTCAATGTCTGGGATAATTTAGTTTTTGAATTATGCGGCATTGAAATCTTGATATCTTCATTCTGGGACACACTGTAGATGACATTTTTGAAAAAATTTGCCTGGATTGATATATTGATGGTTTCTTCATATCTACCAATTTACTGGCATAATTAACAAGATATAATTAATTAATTTTGGTCTCTATGCTTTCCATTTAAATTTAGCAGTCACATTCTGCGCTATATCCAAAAATTACATACATCTGTAAAGAAAATAAAGCACATCACATACAGGTCTAT
The DNA here is from genome assembly GCA_000969725.1 of Ophiothrix spiculata. Taxonomy (NCBI): domain Eukaryota; kingdom Metazoa; phylum Echinodermata; class Ophiuroidea; order Amphilepidida; family Ophiotrichidae; genus Ophiothrix; species Ophiothrix spiculata. The sequence goes on from JXSR01S004925.1 coordinate 48,345, forward strand.
ACAGTAAACAAGTGCATCAAATACCAGTCTATATTATATGGGCATTCTACAGGGTATCCAAGAAAAAAAGGAAACCGAGATTTGCGACCTCCATTCATGGACATAGTTGATTAATTTTCATTAAGTTTATATTTAATTTATTCATTTGTATCTTTTCTTCAAAATGATATCAAAATCGGTCACAAAAACCAAGCAATTTTCAAATTTAACGTCTTTGAAGGCATTTTACTAAATGTGGCTTTGTACCAAAATAAAAAAAAATGTCATTGTCACTGTGAATTTCTTAATAGCGCGTCCTTTAACTGCTTGCATCGTACACAAGTCATGCCTCTTCTCTGATATGTATTGATATGACAACATTATGGATAACTGCTCTATGTCCTCTCAATGAATCCACTCCAATCACAATTCTATCACAAAGATCGTTGAAGTCTCTTGGTGGATTTAAGAAGACTTTGCTTTCAAGGTAGCCTTGCAGGAAATCTCTCTTCAAAAATAACGCCAACTTCCTGAAGGCTACCTGTTTTCATTCATTCCGTAACAAAGAAAATACACTGCTTAGTTAAACTGTGAGGTGCATAATGCAATGCTATCAGCTTGTTTAAACTAGCAAGGTACTAACAAACACACAATGTCAAGATGATGAATGGTTTTAAATAAAATTTCAATTTCGATTGCTCAAAATATAAATAAGGTAATCTTCTTTAATAACTCGTCTGTGTCCAGTCTCACTTGCCTGTGTTCAGTAATTTAAATCTAGGAACAATCCGATGCTTAGTCACCAAAAAGTGAGTCCTAAATGAGTCCTTATTGCAGGACCGCTTCAAGCACATCATGAGCAAGAAGATAACTCTACTAAAAAATGGTACAAAGGCATAAAATGCAAAATTCATGAAATTGTGCGTAATTACTAAATAAGATCAACAACGTAGGAGTGTTTGGTATCGTTGGAAAGCGAACTTTCTGGTGCAATAATCTAGCAAAAATGTATTCCAAATCATTCAACCGTGTCAAAGAACAGAGGGCGTAATTCTCAGTTTCCTTTTTTCTCAGACACACTGTATATGAATTGTACAGTGAAAGAGCATCACATATAATCTATATTGAGTTTTACATGTAACTTTCCTTGACTTATTATGCAGTAAAAGTAACTAAAACTTTTCACATAGTGATCTATAACTTTAACATCAAAATAAATAACTTTCAATTTACCATATTTCATTTTAATAATTTTTTTATTTACGTCAATAATTGAAATGTTTTATATTTAATTCAACTAAATTCATGACAATTTGTCACTACAAAATGTATATATATGAAGCTCATTATCATCGGAAGGAATTTCAAATGTGGTTTTCTTAAAATGTGAGTTTTGCAAAAAAAGTATACAAATATTGACTGCTTTAAGGGGCATGGTTTAAATTATTTTCCCAAGGTGATCTCAAAACCATAAATATGCCCGAAGCAAAACTATAATCACATCCGAGATGTGGGCCTATAAAGTATATTACTGCAACAAGGCCAAAAAAAAATTGTTTGGTTGCCCTCCACCGACCGACCCTATTTTTCAGCCCGACCCAAACTTTTTTTTATTGATTTTTTTTTTCTAAAAAAATATGCAAAACTTACCGAAAACTTCAAAAAAAGTGTTATATTTTTGCATTTTTCGATATTCAACCTTCAAAATGTTTAGGATGTCCCAAATCACTACAAGAAGTATTTGTTTTGATTTGGATGTCGCGGGGGAAGTTTTGAAGGCTGGAGCGGCCGATCGACCTAGCAGTCCGTGGAAGAGTATTTAAAAAAAAAAAAAACGACCGACCGACCCTCTCTGAAAAAAGCTGTGGAGGGCAACCAAAGATTTTTTTTTTTTGGCCCAATGGTCATCAGCAAAACCTGTTACTCGATGTTTATTCAGTAAGATTCATATTCAAGACATTTTTTCATTTCAACATGTTGCCATACCATAACAAGTAAAGATTTCATCCAAAATACTCTTGGACTTACATTAGTCATAGTTCCTTGCTTATAGAAGTATTCCAAGGTTACTTGCAAAATGTATATATTCCAAAATGCATAAGTAAAACCAAACTGATCTCATTATTATTCCAAGTTATACCAAATATCAATGTCTGTAGTTGTAGAAGTTATGTACAATTCCAGATACCAAAATTCTTCATCCATACTTGTTACTTGTCACTTCTCCCCATCCAGACCCCATTGAGCTTTCATGATGATGCTATTAATCTGGGGCAGGCAACAGAGGATCCTAAATCCAATAAATCTACTAAAACGATGAGATAGAAACAGCAGGGTGTATGAGGCTGACAGAAATCATGAACAGGCGATGGATATCGAGTGAGTAGATCCACAAAGTAAAAATGCAGTATGTGCATTTATTAAGCATAGCAGATACTTCATATAAACATGCAAATTCACTTCGATCCACTCCAAGGTTGTATGTACATATATTTGATACAGTGCATACTGCCTTATACTTGTTCGTCTGCTGATTTGTGCGGGTTTTCTCTAGGGGAAAAGGAAGTAACTTGCAATGTAACTACAATGCACATGCTGCGTTTTTACTTTGTTGGGCTAAGATTTTTGTGCAAAACATAAGTTTTCTACGTTGATAGAATGAGACAATGCATAAAAATGCCAATAAAATATCTACTGTTACCGAGTCTTGCTACTTTCCAAAAATTATAATTTATTTAAGTTCTTTCATCTGGAATTTCATCAATTTATCATATTTATGTTTCTATTATTACCATACTTTCTCATTACTTCAATGTTTAATCATCATATTAAAATGAAGTGAAGCAAAAATTATACACACATCTAATGGGAAAATTAATAAAAATCATATATTTTGAGTTGAATGCTCGCCGAAGCCAAAATTGATCAAAATACCATGATATAAATGCTCTGACCTTGTACTCAGGGTAACCAAGTAAAAGAGTACCATCTTTCATCAACAACAGCAACTTCAATAGAAACATCTTCAATTGCAAAGTGGTTTCAGATAAATGCATTGATTGTCACTATGCAGCAATGATGAGCCCTATCAAGACTACCCATCTCACATTGCACGACTAAGTTACCAATAGTCGTGACTATTTGTTATAGTCGTGACTAGCAACTATCAATAACCACTAGTCGACTATTTCATTTCTGTTACAAACCCCACAAGTTTTCCTTCAGAAGGTACGTGTAGAGATTGTAATCAACTGTGCTTTAGTTTTTAGAACTTTAGTAATCTTTAAAATGGGTTAAATTTTCTTGAAAGAAGTTATGAAATGGGGTCAAAAAGCTAACTGGACGATAAGTGAAAATTTGTAACATTTTTAGTGCCAATCAATCTTCAGTAATAAGCTATATTGCCGATCCATTGATTATTGGATTATGATGTATTGTAGGAATGAACAGGGCTCAGAATTTGCTGAAAAGTCAGCCTTTTTCATTCCCACAATGCACCAGAATCCAATAATCAATGGATCAGCAGTATAGCTTAGGCCAAAAAAAAAATTATGTTTGTTTGCCCTCCGCGACCGACCCTAAAAATGCCAAAAATTAGGGTCGCGATTTTAGTTTGTTTTTTTTTCTTCAAACATGTAAAATATGAAAACTCAATATTTTTGATGTGTAACGTAATATTTAGCAGTGTGAAGTCACATTTAGCAGTATAAAATGCATATTTCCTCTAAATAATGACCCACAATTTTTGATTAAGCCCTGCAATGCTTGGTATTCATGATAAAATCCATGGAATGCCATCATATGTGTAGAGTAAAAAAAAAAAAAAAAAAAAAAAAAAAAGATTAACCGACAGACCGACCCAAAATTTAAATTTTTCCACTGGAGGGCAAACAAACAATTTTTTTTTTTTGGCCTTATAGTCACCAAGATAGTCAAAGTCATGATCATTTGACACCAACTTCTAGTCAACTATTAAAAAGTGGTAGTCGTGCAATGTGACCTTTACCCCTCCCCCTAAAAAAAACACCACTGTTAAAACCAACTTTGACACCTGTTTTACCCCTGGTTTGTGAGAAATACAGCAACTATTGGTTAAAGCAAGCAATTGCTGTTCTACATTGCAACAGCAGAATCCCTTCCTTTTATGTGTATATGCATCAACTTTTGGATAAGAATCTACTCAAGCATCTTCTTGTAAAGACATTTGTTGAAACTTAACTTTGTTTCTAGGTGCAACACTTGTTAGACTGATTATAATTGACAAATTTGTTCACATATATCCAGTTATAATAATTATACCTTTAAGAGAAACCAAAGACACTATTCTTTTTCAAGACTGTTGATACACTAAATGACAGTTTCTATTGACTTTTCAATATCTTTGTTAACAAAATCTGAATTTATTTTGACATTTTTCCACAAAGCTTACAAATTGGTACATCTCAAAATGTCTCACTCGTTATCATTCTCCCTGTTATACACATCCGATTTCTCTTGAAACCTCTCATTCAGTAATCCAATTCCAAAGTTGCTATAGCAGCACTCAAATCATAGGCTTTCCCATCTTATTTTCTCAACTGGATTCAATTTCAAGTAGAAAACCAGTTACTCCTAGAAATGAGGGGTGCTTTGGCGAAATGAGAGCAAAGTCGCGCTTGAAGATTTTGAGAAAACAGCTACTGAGTGAAAATTGGGTCAAATATTAATTTTTGTTTTTTTGATGAAAATCACATCGATACATAATATTCTTCTAATTCTAAGTATAATTACGTAGAATTCATTGAATTTGGACAACATTATAACCTGGAAATGTTGATTTTAACATGTTTCATCAAAGGATTCTATACTTTCCGTGCAATTTGCACTAAGATTGGTTTGGTTCAATTATGACATAATTTCCAACCTTTTGAAAATCCCTGCAGATGTTTTTTAATGATGTTAAATTCACATGGAATATTGCATACACTTGATGTTGATATTTATTCGTTTAAAATTTGAATTGCGTAATCAGAAACAATATTTTCTTTTGTGTTTTCTTGGTAACCTCTCTAATTAGTTACCATGCTCAATGGTGCATGATAGTTTTCCTACTTTACGGTTGATTTTTGTCATTTCTATATTTTCTGAATTGCCTTATGGTCACATAAATTGATCTTTGAATGGAAAAGGAAAAGGAAAGTATGGTATATTATAAATCATTTTAAAGCTGACAATATAAAGGATTCAAATATGAAATAAACTCGGTTTTGAAAACTTTCCTCATTTTGCCGAAGCACCCCAAAATACCATACACGATATAAAAAGTAAAATAAATTTAAAAGATCATGCAGACACAGCATCTTATTCTTGAAGGTGAAGTTATTTTTAAAAATGTCCACAGTAGATATTCAAATAAGCGTGTCATGCATGGCACATACACGGAGGTACGTTTATGCAGTACACGTTAGTCGGTGCACTGTCTTCCCTCATCGGGAACTTGAGTATGTGCAAGGACTGGCGTTTGGAAACAGTTAAAAACGACAAAGCAACAAACATTTAAAAACTTGCATTTCCTTCAGATTCAGCTTAATATTTTATGAAGATGAGTGTCTATTAAAGGTGTAGGTTCCTATCTTAGCATGTATATAATTTACTTATAACTGATTGACCTTGACCTATGAAATGCATATTGTAAATTTTCAACCTAGGGTTGCTTCTTATTTTGTCTTGAGAGGCAAAAGAAAATATGCAACCTTGGGGATGAGGCTATTATGAAAATACAAAAGAAATGGAAAAAAAGGCATACCGATTAATTTTACATTTTATGCTATATCTCCAAAACTATAAAGAATTTGGAGGTGAAATTTTGGATTTAGAATCAGAAAAATATGGGCTTTCAACGACATCAAAAAATATACTACTTCCGGTTGAGCATAGGGGGATGAAAATGTGATCGGAACCTAAACTGAAAACACTTAGAATTTAATTTATATGTTTTCAATGAAGATTTTCGTTGTTGAAAAAAGCCACTCTCGTGCAATAAAATATGCAGACGCATGGATGCATCATTGTTGATTTGCGCTTAACAACTCTGTAGCGAGTTTGAATTCCTAAATAAATCACCCCTGGTTTCTGAGTAATGCGGAAACCAGTGGTTCCTTCCGCCATTTAAAGTAATTCCTGCTATACATTGCTATAGACAAATAATTCCTCCGGGATCTCTCATAGATATATCCGTCCACTAATTCATAAAATTCCCTTCCAACATCTACTACTACTGATATCTGACTGCAAGTTATCGGGCTCAGCTTTGTAAGTGTTAGTTAAACCACTTATTTACAGACTTCTTATTGCTGATTGTTTATTTATTTACATTTATACATTTAGAAAAATACATTTAGAAAAACAGAATTCTTTAATGACCAAGACTGTTGATACAGTAAATTACTTTCATATGAAATTGTAATCTTATTCAGAATTTTTTTTTATTTTCCAGGAAGTCCTATAAATTAGCACATCTGAATATCTATATTGTTATATAAACTTCCGGTAAGAGACATCCGATTCCACTTGACAGCTCATCTAATAACCTAATTCTATAAGTTGTTACATAAGCTCTAAAAAGCCTACTTTATGTTTCCTCATTTTCTTATTGGATTCAATTTCAATTGGAAACCATGTCACATCTAAGATGTAGAAATTATATTGCTGAAAGAAGGTCTGGTCACAGAAAATGATGCTATTCCAAGTTTCTTCAGTCAAATTGTTATTCAAGAATCTTTTTGTTTTAACGTCTTCTTGCCATGCCATACCATATATTCTCTTCAAATCAAACCAAGGAGAGGTTTTATTCAAAATACTGTGGTGTAAGGTCAGAAATAACTAAAAATAATTGTGCAACGTCGCCATATTGCTCAAATCAGGGACATCCATTGTTTTCAGAGGTTTTATAGGCCAAAATCTCCTTCAGGGAAAGTGAAAAAAGAAAAAGAAAAGAAATCGCGATCGACAGACCCAACTTTAAAACTTCATCTATAACACAACAGTTATTTTTTGACATAACCCTAGTTATACGGAGCGATTTTCACAAACATGTTATACGGAAGTCCTATAAGTTAGCACATCTAATTTTTTATAGCGAGTCCCCCAGACCCCCGTATATGGTACCAGTGGATAGGTATCTTTCCATTGATACCAAATTCAAGGTCATCCATAAATGTATGACGTCACTATGACGTCATAACGGACCAAGTGTACTTTAGGTCCCATCCAGAATTTTAGGGTTAGGGTTTAGGGTTAGTTTTAGGGTTAGGTTTAATTTAGGGTTAGGGTTAGGGTTAGGGTTAGGATGTAGGATTAGGGTTAGTTTTAGGGTTAGGGTTAGGGTTTAGGTTTAGGGTTAGGGTATAGTTTTTGATGGGACCTAAAGTATCCTTTTTCCGTCATAACTACCAAAATGTTGAAAATCGGCATTTGTACGGGGAAAAAAAATCAAAATTTTCTAAAAAATCGCAGGAGTATC
>JXSR01S004925.1:84733-96323 GCA_000969725.1 Ophiothrix spiculata
TTTATTCAGAGAAATAAATTCCCAAAGAAATGGTCAAATAAGGACGCCAAATGTCTTTATTTTACACATCAACTCCGAAAGAAAGTTAAGGATTTCTGGTCACGGATTGACGTAGCCTTGCGGCAACTTGAATGTAAGTATTTGAAATTTGATATCTTATTCATGCGTTGTTGGCATATATTTGATTGTTTTGAGTTTGGTATTGTAAAATGATATTTTTTCAGAGGATGATATCTTTTTATATCATGATTGCAGTGATTTGAGCCGTTCAAAAATTATTTTCCATTGCACGGCATGAAACACACCTGTGTGATATCATGATATAAAACAAATATTGAATGCCTATGCAAGTGCAATAGTACAAAATATATCATTCGGTCAAATTTGTACTGATCCATTTCACTCGGCTACGCCTCGTGAAATAGAAAAGTCCAAACTTGACCTCATGATATATTTTGTACTATTGCACTCTCAGTCATTCAATATTTGTATACTATATTCATACGTGCTCATGTACATCAACAAACATAAGAATACTATTTTTAAACGTTCGTTAAGTTGAGATATTTATACATTTAGGAAATCTAAAAGGTTTCATATTTGTAGCATAGTCTATAAATACATACTAATGAGATATTTTTATCTATTTCAATATAAAACAACAACAAAAGGGCAATTAGATGTGCTATTCACGTGAGTATCATAGCGCTTACAGTATAGATTCACAACATATTACAAATTTTTTATATCAGTTGATGACAAATAAATAAAAGGTGTGTTACAATAACCTAAACAATATAAGATGAGCGTGCTAGCTGCGTGATGATACGCTTTAGGTGTTATGAAACGCCGGATTCGCGAAATCACGTTTTTGATCTGAAACATTCTTAACTGCCGGAGAGTGTTAACGTGGTTTGATAAAGTCATAGTTTGATCGAGTGTTACAGGTTGCAGATTGTTTACGAAACAATTATTATGGAATGAGCACCAACTCTATCAGGAAGATTTCGGATGTATTAACATGGGCGATCTATGAAGACCTCTTTTTAGACCATTGAGTTTTAAATGTAGATAGGCAATTTCTAATCTCAGAAATGTAGTTTGCATAGAAAGAGCAAATCATCCGCGAGTTTTGGATCGAATTAGACACATGTATACAACTAACAGTCATCGTCGTAGAGATGATATCATAATTTCATTATTTCTGAGCAATCGCCCAAATAGGTCTTGTGTATATCGTAAACATTAGAGGACCTAGACCTGATCTCCGTGGTACCTCAAAGTCAGCTTTCATTGGTTCCGATAACATACTGGCACCATTTTATTGACTCTTCCAACATTGCAGATACGATGTGAACCCTTGATAAGCTAACACCAATGTAGTTTGTGAGACGATTACGAAGCATTGCATGGTCAACTGTGTCATAAGCTGCACTCAAGTGTAACTGGACAATGAGCACAGCTCTCTTTGATGAGATTTCAGACACAATGTCATGTAGAAACTTTAGCAATGCAGAGGGCGATTGACAGACTGCAAGGGATTCATAAGATTGTTATTGTCAAGGCAATTATTAAAATGCTTTCTAGCTTATTTCTCAATCAGTTTGGCAGTATATTTCCAATTACTGACTGGTCTGTATTTTTTCGAGACAATCGGAAAAAATGCAAATTAAGTTAAAAACAGTAGATAAATCTGGAAGATGTGTCTGCACATGTTCTTTTAGAGACCAAGTTGGTTCGGGGTCTAAATTACATGAGGCATAAGGAATCACTTCCAGTGAATTATCAACCGTCACAGGGTTAAAATCAGAGAACGAAGCAGATAACCGACAATTGAACGGCGTCGTACGGACAGAAGGACCGGTTAGTCTTTTTTAATGTCATTTTTGATTTTCAGGATCTTGTTGGAAACATTCAGCAAATCTATCACACAAATCCTTCAACAGGAAGAAACTTCTCAGCCTAGTCTTGTTATATTGGTAAGATTTTTAAAAATCTTTTAATACATCTAGATTGAAAATTGATATATATATTGCTCTATCTAATTCGTAAACTGACAGCGACTAATCAATCTGTTAAACACATAAGTTGTAATTGTACTCCGTTGTTTATAGTCATTTGTGTCCAATAATCTATATCAACCTACGACTGCGGGCTGCATGTGATCCGCGTACCTTTTTGTGCGGCCCACTAGGATCCAGAAGAAAAATTGAAGTATTTTACAATGGTAGCTTTAAATAAAAAACGTGGGTGTGTAGTGTGTGATTTGCGGACTAACATCGACCATTCTGCTGCATTGATATTAGAATCCCTCTTTACAAATGGGGACTAAAACGACTATCCTTTAGGTATCCATGATCGGCTAAGGTAGTTTTTACCGCATTATTTCTTTACTATGTCCTCAAGAATAGCGATAATAAAGCATATAAATATAAATGTAATAATTTGAGTTCTTTTAGCCATATTTTTTGCGCTGCTTGCAAAAAACTCTCTTGTTTTGGCTCTTTGTCGTAAAAAGGTTGTCCACCTTTGATATATATGATCGGTCATTGTTTACACCATTGAATTAGAAGAAAGCATATAAATATTAAACATAAGGAAGCACGTCAACTCAACCGGCAGCTAACAGCCCAAAACCGCCGGTTCAATTGTCATCGATTTTATAAGAACCTACCTTTCCCCGCTGGTAACTTCTGATTTAGTTTATAATACCTAACCACAAGTTTTTTCACGCATGAATACTTCTTTCAATCCAGGACGTTTCCCTTGAAAATATAAATTCTAACTATTGATGGTCTGTTCCTAAGAAAATGGAGATCTTTGATTGATAAAAGTGCTCTAACGTTTGAAAATCTAATACCTGACATAAACTTCATTTTAAAGGATAGAACTGTTAAAAGTGCTCTCAACTTTTACGAAATGGAAAGATAGACGCAATCGTTATATCTAATTCAATACATTACATGAGTCTTTAGGTTATCTTTACCTATTAATTTGGCAGCATTCTTTGTCACGTGCGATAGAAACTCTTCTTCACATCTCACATATTCCACCTGATCTCTTAATTCAGGGTCAGACGTGAGTTCTCGTACTTTTTCAGCAATTCCTAGTGTTTCCCTGTAAATGGTGTGAAATTAAGAAAGTTGAAATGCAAGACTTAGTTTTGTTTTGCACTTTAAAAGCAAAATTAAATCAACCAAGTAGCTTAATAATGGCTATAATATGATAGCAAGCTAGAAATGAAGATTCACTTCGTCTGGCAATAGACATCGATACCCTTAGAAATTGCCTGTGCCGTTCAAACAGCGATGAGTAAAAGCAAAGTTATCCATGCTAGATAACAGTATAGTATGCAATTTTACAATAAGTACAGATTCGGCAGAATATCCATTTTTTTTTTGTAATTGCAAAAAATGTATGAGCTCTAAGAACACGTCATACATTCATTAATCACTGCGTAACAAATAGAGAAAAAGTACCCGTTGATAATGTTTTTATTGTTTTCGACTATATTGATAGTTGATACTACAAATGTGTTTGCTATATGTGAAGGTCTTTCCCAAACGAGCCGTAAATGCAGGCAACTTTATTATGCGCTTCAGGTTAAAATACATGTCAAGGTCGTAATTTGCCGAATTTGATTTTTTGACAGATTCACAATCTTTGTTCTTACTTCAAACCACCACCAACGTTTCATTTCAAGAAAATGTTTGGAAATATGAACTATATCTGTATATTTTGAGGACAATCAATAGAAAATATACGGCTTACTGATCTTACGTTTATCTCAATTTTACTCCGTGACGACCTTTGAAGGACCATAACTTGATTTCGGGAAATCGAAGTAAGTATCGTTTTAAATCCTTATGACAGGGTCTTTGCAAATATTTAAAAAAGTGAAAATGAGATGAGGCTTGATTTAAGGCTGTTTTGGGATGGACGGTCACATATGTCATAGGAATGTAACTTACATGATTTCGTCTGTATCCGATCGGCCGTACGTTGATAAAACTCTTTTCAATGAGTCTTGAACAAACACTATCTGCAATGGAAAATAAAACATAAGGATAAAGTTGTATCTCAGCTTTATCTTACTATAGTCACATATGTTAGATAAAACATTTGCTCGCATTTTAATGTTTTCATAAAAAAAAGTATTTTTAGACTCTTTGTACTATTGGACAGATACTCATTTAATTGACAGGTAATCCTATTAATGTCTTCTTACAACATGTTCTTACGCTGTACATAAACACCCAGCCCTATTTATCAACCAAATTTAATTATATATGTATCAAATTCAGTATATGTTTTATATTTTGCATTGTATGTAAAGAAATTAAAAGCACTCCATTAGAGCGTACTGTATTGATTCTCCTGGGCGATATGCATTCAGCGGAAACTCAAAGGAGAAGGTTATCGATGTCAAATGCTATCGAATTTCAATACCTGCAGATTTTCACCTGTATTTCAGCAAACAGGGCCTAATAGCCTTGAATCCTTTTTCATTATTTTATGAAATAATAGGGGTTATTCGCATCTATATAAATCCGACATTTCAGAATTAAGCAGAACCTGGGCGGTACTTTTCTGTATATATCTATCTCTATCACCGGGTAAACTAGATTTGAATTTTTTGAAAGATATGCAATTTCCAAATGTCAAATCGCCAATGGCAAGGTTTATATATTTTGCTTTTCCACGATTTAACCAAATCTAATTCTTAATGAATTGCCTAGTGATGGTCCAAACTACAAAATCGTATAACTTAATACCGACGTTTAATTTGAATGTCTTTCGGATATCAAGATGTATGGTTACAATTTATTTATGCTGATTGGATTAACCGCCTGTAAGACTGAGAGAGGCAAGAGAACTATCTTCTTTGAAGAACATTTCTTATGTGTGTGCTTTTATTTCATATAAATTAGATTTATTTGAGTTTGATATACAATATATGTGTTTTTCTTTTAAAATCCTCCATATCACGTAACATTGTCAGCACCACGAACAAAATTCAAAACATGCTCTGTTCATAATACAACCTACATGTAGTTTAGACATATCATGTTGCTTTCTATAACGCCAAGGAAACGGAAACGATAATTTCAAACCCGTGATCGATAGTGTTCAGTTTATAGAAATAATGACTATGAAGCTGTGAAGTGAAGTTCAGAGTACTTATGCTGCAGCTTCTTTGCAAAAGCAATCCTGATTAATTCTATTTATTGCAAAATTCATTAGCTCATAACTAAATTGGTTTTGGATTTGAAAGATAATGTTGAAAATAAATTCTTTATGGTTACCAGTAACTATAAAAATCCGTTAGCTGCTAAGTGACACGGTTTTTATTATGTCAAATTTAACCTGATAAATATTGAATTAAAGCTCTATTTGAAATTTAAAAAAATCAATTTTAAAGAGAAATATAATGATTTACTGACTTTTAAATATATCTGTACTATTCAGTAAGTATTTGTTCGACAAATTCTTGCATCTGTCGACTTTTAAATTTAAAAATTCATTGGCAATCCCTTTAAGTCCTTTGTTTCGAAAGCCCTGTTTACCTCCAAACACTTCGATACGAAAAAATCCCCTCTTTACCAAAATTATATAAAATTTGATTGAATATGTATATTTTCGACGATTGTATAGATTTTGAGGTATTTAATAAAACTAAGAAGACATACATGTAAATAATTGAAAACCCCAACGTTGTTGTGATTGATATGAAGAGGAAACATAACATAAAAGAGTCGTTAAGTTATTGGAGAATGATTATAACATTATGGAACATTTATATTCATTACAGGAATCTGTAGAAAAACATGCTTTGATAAATCATAGACACAGGCGACAGAAAAATGTGTTTAGTATGTCAGAGTATTTAGCAAAGAAACATTAGTGATGTCATGGTTACGTGTTACGTTATATCAAACAATGAACACGTTTTGTGTGCGAAGAATTTACTCAATGATTCATTACAGTCATAGTCTGTCCTGATAGCAGGATTATGATGCGGATTTTACGAACTACCTCACTGAAATTTTTGATCTGCATTACTTAGTAACAAACACGCTTTCCATTTTCAATGCACAATTTTTTTTTTTACGTAATACCACTACATGTACCAAATTCTAATTAAATTATACTTAAAAAGATCACTTAACCAAGATATACATGACACAACCATATTATTTCATAGTTGAAGCAGCAGTGGACCAACACGCGAGTGACATATTAACGAAAAAATTTACATGCCAAAATTTCAACATGGATTTTCCATTCTACTGTACTGCGCCATATTAAAGTTTGGTTATCTTTCAAACATTCTTTTAGATTTTCTTTAGAGTATTTGAATTTGGTTACAATTTCAAAGAACTTGTCATCACAGGTAGCTAAAAGAACCGATGTTAGCACACTTTGTGTCTATTAGTTAAACTGTGTGCAAGAAACTAAACCCTTTGAATGACACTCGACAACATGGGAACATGACTAATAAGGCACCATAGCACATCTTAACAGGCCTCGAAGTAATATGACCGTATTACTTGGGTCATGTGATATTCCACACGAAAGAAATACTTATTTTCCTACAAAGTTTCTACTTATATTTTTACACGCGAAACTTCTCAAATTGTTATGAATAACCGTTCACTAACTGGTAATTACTTATGACAAAAAGATGTAAATGCTAAGATATCTATTCATTGCTTTATTTTTCTTCAATGCCAAGTATAGCATTATTTCATAAATTCAGTTGCTACTTTCTCAACTTTCCGATCCTGAGAGAATACGTATGTGCTTTGCTGGCTTAGAGTGGACCTTATCATATTTTAAGTAGTCTGTTCTGTTTAATCTTTGGTAAAGGTGTTTTTTTATAGGAATACATGATTGTTTGGTTGTAATAAATATTCCTCACCATTCGTGTTTGAAATGGTTATTGTATAACACGATGCTTACTTGCTATGGATGTACATCATGTACTTCGCTTCATAAAAATAACTAAACTAAAAAAAGGAGTAAACCTCATCAAATTTAATTATTTCCCCTGCCCATGTCATTTCACTGATTGCGTTAAAAGGTATGTAGTTTATTAGAAAAAACTTTATTTGAAGCGTATTGGCAAGACATGATATGAATAATGTGCCGATAATATATAAACAAGGTTTATAATCCTTTTCTGTTTTTCCAAATTTGTAGAATATGAATATATGTTATGCGATGTGTCCATTTGTGGAAAATATAATAAAAAAACAGATGAACAGTTGGGCTTTTCATTCTTCCTCTACATGCACTCCTAAAATATATGCAATACTGTAAATACCTGTATAAATAAAATGGGTGAATACAATATTTATATTATAATATAATTGATGATTGAAAAATCACGTGAAATATCCCACGTACCAATTTGTAAGTCAAGCTAAAAATCAGTATCACAGTTGTAGGATTTTTTTTAAACGTTTTGAGATTCTAAAATATAACAGTGCATTCTTTTGCTTTTTTCTGAACTCGCGAGTGATTTTGGCCTCGGTCATTCCCAATCAATGATTATAACACTGAAGTTTAAATTAAAATCATCAAATTTGATATTAAGTAATAAAGCAACATATTCTAAATTCTTGTTATCACCAATTAGAAGCAGGGTAGTACGTATGGCCGTCTCTGGTGATCAGTAGACGCTAAGATTGTTTTATATTTTTTTCTTTCTTACAAAAATGCCACATGTAAAGCATAAACACGTTTTTTTATATAAAGATCCTAAAATAAAATGAAAACCTACGAATATTTGCCTGCCTGTCACAGAAAACTAATGTTCACAAACTTTATGTTCGAACTAAACATTATATATTACAATTAATTTTAAAAGGTTTAATTACTGATTTTGGTATCAATATATTTTTATACCCAAATACGTTTACAACTACTTCAAATAAAGACATATTCCACATGAGATATGACGTTTAGAGAATATCACTTTTGAGACACTTGAGCTTTGCGGTTAATATCTTTACATCTAGTGCAAAACATATCAACAACGATCTGTAAATATTTTCAGAAGAAGAAATCTTTGAATATAACCTAATCTCATTCTATCTTGCCTGCGTCTAGTTTTTTATTCATCCTTTATTATTTTGTAGTTTCCAACTTTTCAATGACAATCAAATTAACCCTTTAAGTTAATTCATCACAAATATCACGTTTTCAGTCTCATTAACGACGAATTTAGCTCCAAGTATGTAACTGATATCAATAAAATACTATGCTGTATCGGAGTAGTGTTTTCAAAAGTAAAAAGTCACGTCTGGAGGTGTTTTGTTAAATCCCTTATAGGATAAAATTTGATCACTGTGAGTAGATAGGGAGATTCGAAGAAATCTCTGGTGATTTCTTAATGTTTTTTACCTACAATCAAGGAAAAAGTCGTTGGAACATTTGAGTCTTTTCAGGTCCATTCATTCGTTTAAAGCACTATAAACTAGTAAGAGATGGATAAAGTAGAACGCAATAAAGAACTCTTTTATTCTGACGACTTCAGAGTGAGTACAATTCACAGCGAATTGCGTATTAGAAAATACATATCACCTCATCAACGAGATATACATATACACGCACACAGTTGTTTCTCCCGATTTTATTTTTCAAGTCTTAACTGATTCGCACATGCATGTTTTTTCACGTGTGCTTTTCCCGTGTCACTACTTTGAATCATTTGATGAAGTAACAAGCCTTCGGCAATGATTAATACTGTCAATGGAGAATTAAAGACAGTTTAAACATTACAATTATGTGCTACTTAAAACCATGGGATCATTTTAGTGCTATCAGATCTTGGGACGTCCATTATATGGTCATCAATTTCAGCAATAATACAATAAAACATCTGGCATAAAGCATTCCATTTGAACTCTTATTTCTGAAGTAATTGACTACTACCTGTCAGACAAGACTGGACCTTCCTTCTGACTGCTTTGCCCTAAGCAATCAATATACCATTCTTACAATCCAAGAAATACCGTAGATAGTTCATTAAGGTACCTTGGAGTAAAAACAACACCTTTAATAAAATGCAAATGATAATTGTTGAACAGAAGTTTATAAAACTAGCTAGAGTTGCATTTTTTCATATTCAAAGAATTTATAAAGGCGCATGAAATGAACTGTGAAATGCATTGTTTAAGGAAAGCGTGGAAAACTTTTTCAAATCATAGATAATAGAGCACATGGATGGTCAGCTTCATAAACCATTAAAACTATGTGTGTCTCACAATTAAGCATAAAGGATCTCTAGCCTTCCCCACAGTCAAGATTTATGCAATTATACTAAAAGGTATAATTGTCTAGTATCATACCCACTGGTGATATTTGGCTGTATACATCAATGGTAGACTAGGCTGTTGCAGAGTCTGTTCACTAAAAATAGCCGAATTATTTTTCATGGTACAATTCAGGTGTATCTTGTGTAAAAAAAAGCCACGGTGAAACTCCAGAATAAATAATTTCACTTTGAAGGAAGCTAAAAATGTCTACATTTACCGCACGTGGTGGTTTTTTAAATGTTATTATATTTTTTTTCTAATATTGCGCATTTGCATATAAGATATCTTAGTTTGTGTATTCAACATACTTAAGTTATCTTGGTTTTTTCTTTGCCTTATTCGTGTGTCAAATGTCAGGGTAAGGCTAATGAAACCTAAATGTGGATGCACTTGTTTTCTGTCAATAGCGCCACCAATAATTGGACATTTGTCTATAATGTACACTATTTATTGTTATAATTATCAACAGTGATTGGTTGTTTTCATGGCAGATTAAGTTAAGCTGTCATGTTTTATTATCATTCAATGATCTGGATGATTCCAGGTGATTTTAAGTCCCAAGAATGCACTGGGTGGCTCAAACTCCCAATAATACGAACCCCACACATGTTCTGAGGTCGTATTAACAGGGTGCCACTGTATATATTATTGTAGTTACTTTCAGACTGTGACATAATTCTTGGTTACACTTAACCAGTGTCCTATTGTGACTCATTTTTGCCCATTGTTTTTTGCACTCTAGCCTCCAATCATCTCTCGATTTTCCTTTCAATTAGGTGCCACTCCGGCCCCACCAGCTGATACAGTCTCCACAACTGCATCTCAAATCCAAGCTTCTAACCAAGTGCCTGCATCTCAAGTAACATGCCAACCATCTAATAACCAGGTGTCTTACCAAGTACCATCTTAAGCACAAGTACCTAACTCGGTGTCTCAAATACAAACGCCTAACCAAGTGCCTGAATCTCAAGTAACATGCCAAACATCTCATAATCAGGTGTCTTACCAAGTACATCCCAAGCACAAGTACCTACAGCGCCTAACCCAGTTCCTGCGGCACAAATGTCTGACAGTCGTCTCACAGCCAGGTGCCCTACCAAATACCCAATCAAGTACAATCGTGCCAGTAGTCCGACAACCACATGCCCTGCCAGGTGTTCACTCCAGTGCAGCCACCACAGTAGCAAGAGAAGTACACGTTCAACCACCGAGATCTGTCGCAACTTTAAGGCCGGCTAAGGCCAAAGCACCCTGTCCATACTACAGACAGCACAAATTGCTGCCAAGCCCACAGCTGCACAGTGGCAGAAATTTACTAAATCACAAATTTCACAAAAAAAACCTCTGTAGACCAAGGGAGGAAAAGGCGGCTGAACTTCACCCGCTAGGCTCCTCCTTCCATATGCTGTCAATTGTGAGTCACGATACCATTCACACTATAACCCAGCAACACCAATTAATATAAACCTCTTCAAATGGTACTGTCAAACTTACCTTGCCGGTATCTCGTTTGCCCATGAATTGAGAGGCATCTGAATTAATTCAGGAGACATGGCGGTAGTACAGCGGGTACTCCGGGGCCTCCGTCATACTAGTGTGCGTTCTGAGTCTCGCCTGCAAATTACCATAGTTATCCTCCAAGCTTGTATTACAGTTTGGCAAGTTCTTCACTTAGTGCATTCACCAAATGATACCTATGGGCTTGTTTCACTTTAGCCTTCTTGTTTTTTTGGGGTTTTTTTTTTCGTATTGGGGAACTACTACCATCTCGTTCTGGCAGGCACATCTTGACAACAGACGTTTCTCACTCTTTCAGTGGCCTATTTATACACCTGCGCAAATACAAAACAGATCAATTTGGTAAGGGTTCCTTCATACACATCAGCCCTTCAATGTCGCATATACAATGCAGTCAAAGCCATGGAAGCATATCTACCATATCGCTTGAGTCGTTTTCCCCATGGCCCTGTTTTTGTCGAAGATGATGGGCATGCCATAACTCCAAGCCTACTTTACCTCCATCTCAAGAACATGTTGGCCACAGCTGGCGTTAACACATAGCGTTATTCACGTCACAGCTTCGGGCGGGAGCGACCACCACTGCCGCAGAGATAGGCACTTCTACTTGCTGAAATCCCAAAGTCACTGTGCAGAGGCATTCGCCCCGCATATCCCCCTTTCAGTCAGGCCTAGACGGTTTACACCTAAAGCTATAAGGTAGATATGTGCATGCTCGGTAACATTGTAAAAGTTTTAAGCTGTTAAAT
>JXSR01S004925.1:118523-134481 GCA_000969725.1 Ophiothrix spiculata
TTTGTATTAACATTGTAAAAGCTGTTTCGCTGAATTGGTCATTAAAATGATCATGAACGATTCTCCTGTCTTCAAAGATTGATCCCTCCTCTACATGTGACTCGCACATTTGTTTTTCTTCTCAGTATGAAAGTAGGCTTTTTACGTTTGACGTAATTTACGTTGAAAATGACTTTAAAAAATGACAATTATATCATATTTGGTACCACATTAATTCTACAAGTTTCCTCTATCAATACATATGTCTATAGTTGCCATGCGAATCCTGGTTTTAAAGTTATAAGCATTTAAAAATGGGTAGTTAATTTTTGGACACCCTGTATTATTAAAAAATCAAATTGTGATGTTCGTACATTAGATACTCGACTTAAATCGACAGATTCAACTCTCCTGATATAATTATTAAGAAAAACCATTTTGCATATTTTATATATCTGTCTGAATTTCAGATATTAAACAGATATTAAAAGGTGTTGCACACATGGCACTATTTTAAAATTTTGTATTTTCCAAAAGGATCCGCACAAATTTCGGGTACTATTCAATGAATATGCACTGTTAAATCTTGAGTCTTTCAAGCAAAGTATTTTAGTCATGTGCTGTGGACGTCATATCTTAAACACAAAAATGAAATCAAATTTTAAATCCTGTATTTGACAGGTAGCACAACAAGTATAATTGGGTACACTTGTCAAATTTTACCCAACCTGCCAACCATGTTCCCTTTTTAACCCAACTTTTTTTAGAGTGTAGATTAAAATTTACGGCAATCGACGGTATTACTAGAATTGATAATTAGTCGTAAATTGAATTTAAATCAGCTGAATTACAATAGAGTATAGTCATTCTTATTTCTATATCCCTATAACGGGAGGTATTACGTTACAATGAATATTAGAAAATACAGTAGTAGACAGATAATAAATATATAGAATTCAAAATATAATCCCTTTGAAAAGGCATTTTTATGTTATTATATGTTAGTGTTAAAGAACATTATGCACATATGATATTCAATAAGTATACCAACTTAAAAAAGCATTACTCAATGGAAATATCCAGGTAGTGGTATTTCCACACAGGATAAAATTTGAGTAAGGTGGGAATTAATATTTTTCAAACGGCCAATGACATTGGTATCGTTATAAGATGTTTGGCGTCAAGTAGCGGTGCATTCATATGGGAAAATAGTTACGACGTTATTAAAGTAATCTTCATAATTGGGATTATAATGCGTATTTTAAGTAGTGCCGGACACTATCGTGTTTGTCTCTTTCAATTATAGCACAGCATTGGTGCAAGAGCACCTGGTTTTATGCTAAATGTAAATTGTATTTCACTGATTAACACATATTTTATAAAAATTATTCAAAGTAATCTCCAGAATTAAGTTTATTTTAATTTGATTCTTCTTTTTTTTTCCGGATTTGGAAATTAAAACTATTTACTATATTCACGTCTTGAAAATATCACTTCGTCTTAGAAGTGACTTGAAAATTATAATTTGGATGCGGGGTACAAAGTCTAAGGTACAAAACGGCTGTTTGTTTGGAAACACGATTTATAGCTGCACATGAAGAATACCGATGTATAATACGGAGACATGATAGCAATCAAAATGAAACCGTATAGCTAAAGCAAAAGTAAGATAACATTAAAATTTGAACAACCCTCTAACGACCTGCATTTTCACGTAAGACACACTAGAATCTTCCAATAAAATAAAAAGTCTGAAACACAAAGCTACTAGAACTCTTATCACAACAGGATATAGTACTCGTAAACCGACGCATTTCCCAAACGATGTAAGAGATTTAATCGGTATTTCGTGAAAAAAATAATTTTGGTAGCTTCAAGTATCTACAGACATGGTGAAGGTTAAACAGTAAACGAATATTCTTCATATTCTCATCAAATTATATAAAGCAATATGGTGTCTGTTACCCCTAAGGTAATACTTTAAAATATCTGAAACGAAGGCAAACAACGCAATCAATACGTGCTTCGAGGATATTGTAATCACAGAGCTTTAAAGACGAGTAAACGTTTATTTTTACACCATACATGATGAGCTTTAAGTGATTTGGTAAAGTGCAAAACATTTTGCGCTTCCTTTTACAAATGTTGTTTTAGTTTTGCTTGTAAAGTCAAGGTGTTTTAAGAACTATAATTGAATAAAAAACATACATTTGCCCAAAACTTGAATACTAGAATGTGACTAAAAATGCACTGAATGGTTTGGAAAATACAATTTGTTGCCCTATATGATTTATTTGTTTGTGATTCAGATAAAAATCAATCTAAATGGCATCTAACATGCATTTTTAAAAATATACATATATGTGTACAGGGTGTCCAAAAATTAACTGCATATTTTTCATATATCACCTGATAGCCAGAAAATAAACGTGTTAAACATACTTTGGTATAACGTTTGTTTCATTTCAATCGGTTAACAAGAACAGAAGTTGTGTTTTGTCAAATATTTGGATGTAAACTTTTCTGGTGGAATTTCACGAATAAAAGGTTATCCATGATTAATCCATTTAGAAACACTCCTGCAAAAATGAGCAAAAATCATGAAATTAGACCCAACAAAGATTCACCCGTATATTTGAAAAAAACATAACTTTTGTTGTATACTACCAATTGAAATGAAATAAACGATATCGTAAAGTTCAATTCATAAAATTCAATGTTTACATACTTTCTTAATATCCGTAAAATATAAGAAAATTACACGCAAAGATTGTAAGGTTTTTTCTGGGACACCCTGGGTTTTTGTAAATGTGGACTTGGGCTACTTTTTTACACTTTAAGTTCTATGCTGCATATTTTATAGAATGTCTGAAATGTAACACTTTATGAACATCTAACACACGGTTTCTGTGATGAATACGTCTAGCTCCTTTGATACACTAAAGTCAGATGTTTTAAGTGTTTAAAATTAACAGAATGGACTTAAATATGAAACATAAGAAAAATATAAGTTTGAATTGAAACTGATCATAATATAATAACATCTTTATTGTTGTGTAGATTACTGGAATTACATTCCAAAAAAGCTGTAATTGAAGAAATTATTTTATCCAAAATTCATTTTAAATGTAATAATAACTTACTAGCAACTCAAACACTTTTAATAAAGTGTATGATCAGACATTGTAACTTTCCATTATCACATTATGGTAAAGTTGACCAAGGTCGACATTCGAAAGCTGAAATCGCCTTTTAATGAAGCATATAAAGCACTCTTTTATGTAACTTAAGACAGCTGTCATTGGCATTGACCTAGTCAAATCTTTAAAAGCCTGCACTTTATATCTACCGTCTGACCACATTGCAGGTTGAAGCAACACAAACTAGCACTTAAAATGTCATATTTTACATATTCTGTTACAGTATTATCTAATAAAAGCAACGTTTTATGTTGCCGCACATCAAGTAATGCCTTATTGAATTTCATTGAAACATACTCAGCCGGACGTCAAATGGCCTACCTTGAAAAGTTTGCATTATTTACATTTTATACACACAAAATAAGTTGAATGTCAAGAAATAAATGTCCAAAAATGACTTTCCTGCCATGAGAGGTACAATAGTATTCAAAACATGAAAATATGATCTCCAAATTAAAGTACTGAGCATAAAAGCAAAATTGCAAAAATGAAATGAACACAATATTGATCAGCTTAATGGTGTCTACTGATAAGTTACACAAAATGCATATTTTGGATGGCTTGTAAATAAAATACATATCAGATTCCCTAACTTTACAATCAATCTTAAGATTCGGTTCCTTATGATTCGATTTTACCTGATGTCTTTTACTTTAAACTCCTTGTATTGTTGCCTATATCCATTTTCGATTAAATTTATACTTTTAAATGTTCCTATTTAAGGCAACACGTTCTCATCATTTTGTTAATCCTCCGGAGATTTAAGATAGTTGAACAAACTCTTGGTCAAAATGAGATTTAAATATCTTTAATTAATGCCATGAAATAACTGGTCACATGTTATTAAATACAGTTCATCATAACAGAACCAGAATTTTAGAAATTTACCTGACGGTTTCAAGTTTCATGGTCAACTGACATCTTCAGAATGATTGTCTGTTGTTCTTTCTAACTTCATGAGAACCGCTAAAGTTATCACTCAAGCTGAGAAGAAGGAAAAAACCAATCATCCTGATTCCTGAATATGAAAGTCTACCATGACAATTGAAACTGTCAAGAAAGTTTAAACATTTTCTGGTTTTGTTATGATGAACTTTATTTAATTTGTGATATCATACTTAGTTAAACCTGATGAACCTATTGAAGGATATTGACCATGCTTGTTTAATAGCCATGTCTTATCAAGTGTAGTTTTACTCTAAGAGGGTCAGTATCACATGGAGTGTTTCAAGCGTAATTGCAGAAATACGAGTCACTTGACACTACGTGAAATACAATGCAATTTACATGTATGATTCGATAAAAAGATAATGCTTCGTTGTTTCAGTCCAAATGTAAATTTGTAGAAATAACGGAATATTATAAATGAGGGATATACATGTGAGTTCTGTTGATGCAGGAGTTTGAATAAAGTACCTTGCTAGACGGTTCTGTCTTCAAAATTATACTAATAAACTCACTTCCTCTTAAATGGTATACAACAACAAAATTGTGTTGATCGATTTATACAACATTAGATTCAAAAGCGTTTGTTTTATCGAATTACATATATGTATTCCTTTTCTTTTTCGTCCATAAACATACCTAGTTGAGCTATGATCTGTTGTGTTGCGTCATTTCTCAACAGAATCTGGAGCATTGATATTGTGTCTGCATATGCACACAATAAATCAAATGCATTAGCAGATTCGGGGTATATTGTACCCTTCTACTACGTAACAACATAACGCTATATCAAACATACCGATGAATAAATCTGTTGAGCATACAGCAAACCAAAAATAAACACACTTCCCTTTTTAATTGTTAGTATGTGTCACCGTTGTCTTTACATACAATATCATCATTTTATCTATCCATCTTTAAATCTCATAAAGGTGTGCAGCATATTTAGAAGCGTAAACCACCGTTCCAGGTTTGACTCCTTATCCATTAAACATTTCTACTTAAGCAGTTCGGGAGAACGGCTCGATCCAGTAGCCTACTCGATGCAGTAGCCTACTCAATCGAGTCGCCCTGAACAGCTCGATTCAGCTGCTTTATTCAGTCGCGACGGACTTATAACATTATAGTACGTGAATCAAAAGACAAACATTCTGCACGGATTATAGATAACTTTGACCTCGATAAAAGCACTAAATCAAAAATATGTTGATGTTTTAGTAAAGCAGATTTGATATAGTTTCAAATGAACAAAAAGAAAGATAGAAATTGGCTGAAAAATAAGTACGATATGACCAATTTTTATAAGTTCGTCATTACACACTGAAATGGACACTCAACGGCGTACGCACTATCACTGCCATAAAAAAACAGTAATACAATGTATCGGAAGCCCTTTCTGTTTATTTCTTGGTCTTCTTAGAAAAACTGAGTTACCCCTAACATCGAAAATATCATAAACTTAGCATACACAAAAACAAATACAGGGCCAAATTGTGCGTATACTGTATTAAAACTGTAAAAAAATAATGGTAAAACGTATTTTCCGAAACATGTTAAAATATTTAAGGTGAATTCTCACAGATGCAGTTGCTTACGACAACTGAACATAGGGGAGGGGGACATTTCTCCTCCTAAATAAAAGAAATGAAAAGAAAGACAATTGAATTTCTCTTTGTTTTTGATAACGTAAATGTGTAAAGCAAAAAAAGGAAATGCGCGCTCGCGCGAATTATCAGATACTCTGACAAGTTTCAGTCACAAATTGTTGACGTCTTGCACAAATTTCAAGTTTTATAAACAATTTTAGTAGAAAGTAGCCGATTTTACAGATTTTTTCGTAAACGGTACGGCAAATTTCAACTGAACGCACGCTTAGCGCATTTTTGTTAAGAATCAAATTTTATTGAAAAATGCCAGTTTTTGTCATTTTTCTCGAAAACTGATACGATAACTCTATTTTCCCAGTATTTTTAGAAGTACGCAAAAAAATGCTTTAACTGTAAAACCAAAAAATCAATATGACATGTACTATTTTACAAACACATATGGTCAACGTTTGGTGAATATTTTTGGAAATGTGTACTTTTGAAATGTATGTATCTCGAAAACGAGCACGGTGACCTTTTTTTATTTTAGATTCGTTATCAGCACAGATGAATCTACCAAATATACAACATTTTCAAGAAAATCAATGGAACAAAAAACCCTAAAGTATTAGTACGACGTTATTTTGGCACTTCAAGTGATTTAACATATATAGATTAAGAGAGTATCTGATGTTTGCATATATAGTCAAAATGCAAACTTTTAACATAATCTCCGGCTACTTTTGACGTGATGTTGTTAACACTTATCATGTTAACTGCATAAGGTACCCATAGTACCCCCCCCCCTTATAAAAACCACTTTCCCGCCCAAAATCTTTACACTATATATAGGTACACTAATCACCACCATATTTCAGGAAAAAAAAATATGCGTCGCGTTTCAAAATGGCGGCCAAATAACAGATTTTCGTCGCGTGGCATCTCGATTTTGGCCAAAATTTGAAAAAAACAACTTCCCGAAGGAATTTTCGAATGAAATTTGGCTCAAATTAGGAGATCATGAATTCATTGACATTGTTGAAATAAAATTTAGAAAATTTTACTCCGGGGTGATTTTATGGGCAAATCATTTTTTTTTGCGGCCCCTAAATGCTAATTTAAATGCTAATTAGCTCGAAAACGACGCGGTCGATCTCAAATTTTTTTGTTAAGTGTTAAACTTGGTCACAAAACCTTTATAGTCTATCAGGTGTACACTATGCAGATGAAACCATGTATTAATTTTAAACCAACATTTTTCGTGTTTTTTCCCTCAAAATCCTTGAGAACTGAGACAAATGTTTGATTGAAATCATTTAAAATGTTTCCAAAATACTTTATGCCCTATAATTTTTAATTGCCCCGGTGAATATTTTTTTGCTTCGGTCAGATTTTAGATATTATTCCTAAAAAGATAAAAATATCAAATTACTTTGTGTGTGCGTAAAGCAAACTTGTGTTCAAGGGCAAGAAAGATGAAATTTCGCGATGCGGCTGGATGAAGCCGCATTAGGCTACTGCATCGAGCAGGGCGGCTGAATCGAGTAGCCTACTGGATCGAGCCGTTCTCCCTAACTGTTAAGTTTTAGTCTATATTTGATATTAGCTTCTACACTTCCGTCTTGAATTCGTATAATATTCTTGTACATGTATATATATTTCTGTTTTTCTGTCATAATAATTTATATTTTAAATTCTATCATAGTAAGAGTGAATATTGCGATTAATGCAAGTGTAAATCGAAGTCTTGTACTTAACTTTTTCATGGGTCGTTAGGCATTCGACGTCTACTTGACGTCGAATCGATGACGTATCAGTGTGACGTATTCAACCTGAATCTCCAACTTCTTTTTTACGACGCGATGTACACGAGAGTGCTTGGTTTTCAGGAGAAAAAGTGAATACAAACGAAGGTTTTAAAAGTTAAGGTTTAAGACTCCCTGCGACGCTTATATAGATTTTCCTTTTGAAATAAGAGCATATAAGTGAATGAATAAGTGAGTGGAGACAAATTATGATGACAATTCACCTGACCTCCAGTGAGTAAAAATGTGAACGAAATATAAGATGTATGACAAATGAGATTATAAGAAACCTGATAATTAATGTTTTTGTAAAATTATTCTTAAATTTTTGATGATATGGAGAAAGTTAACTTTATTTTAGACGTAAATGCTTATATCAAAATCAAATGCAAGCTATGAATAAGTGATTTGTGCAAATACACTTCATATGATTCTGCAAGGCTTTCTAGTAACATCTTATCGACAATTTAAATGCGGTATTGCACATTCCTATTTTGCTTTGTATTTGTTTATGTGACAATGTGCCTTACACGACTATAGTATTATAGAATCGCATCGCTGGAGACGTCGCTTTGCGTTGTCAGTTTAAGCACGTTTAACACCACTCTCCTTGATGAAGATCTTTTCAAAGCCAATGACATGAATAGCCTTTATGACCGTGATATTCATACTAATGCATATTGTACATAGAAATCTCAGCTTTAAAAGTGTAATGAAAGCACGAAAATATATCATTGCAAACTACTTTTGCATGAATATATTTCTGATTTGTCGT
Organism: Ophiothrix spiculata; assembly: GCA_000969725.1. Lineage (NCBI taxonomy): Eukaryota > Metazoa > Echinodermata > Ophiuroidea > Amphilepidida > Ophiotrichidae > Ophiothrix > Ophiothrix spiculata. The sequence goes on from JXSR01S004925.1 coordinate 126,814, forward strand.
TCTTATCCATATCTTTAGAAGACTGAATACCATAATTTAAGCAAAATTTCGTCAGTAATATTCAAAACTCGTTTTTTTATTATTAAATTTCATCATAAGTAAGTCGTGTTGGGCACCGTACTAAAGACAAAAGACCAAGCTTTCCAATAATCTTTATTTCATCTCATTTTCGTTTTCCAATAATTCTTATTTCATCTCATTTGCGTTTGTCAATCCAGATATAACTCCAGTTTAATGCGGAAACCAAAATTCCAGTTTGTGCCACTTTTATGCATAGGCAGTGTTGTTTAGGGTACTGTTCATACTATGTTGAGGCTCATAAAATATTGCATCTTGGCAAAAGAAACAAAATTACAGATTAAAGAACACAAAGCGGTCTGGTTTCCTCAATACAGCTTTCATCGTCAACAAGTTAAATTATAAATGTTTAATAAATAATAAACAAATCAAAAAATGCACGGTTCAAAAAAATAGGGCACTTGGGCAATATTCAGCTGCGACCTTGTCCCCAAATCCAAGTATTTTTTCCTAGTTCCTGGTGATAGTATAGCGAAATAGTGGATGTCTGTTTAGACATTGTATCTGAAACAGCCTGATAACCTCGGTAGGAATTTGTGTTTCATGATCTCCAAAGTAAATTGAGGTTGCTTATGGTCTTATTCTTTTCTATCAAACAACAGAATATATGTTGAATACTAACCTTTATCTGAAAACGTAAATACCTCACTTATGTCGAGTTATAATATTGAAAACAAGTCTTTTTCAAATAGTAATATATAGATACCTTTCAGAGTCTTGAAATTGCAGCGACGTAGCTTGCGAGGTTCTCTCAACCTCTTCATTCAGCGTAGTGGTCAAATCCTCATTTATGCATACAAATTAATGGTAAGGTTAGGATAGGCCGTCAAATTTTGGATGTACGGTATCTTGGTAAGGGACCGCTTCTGGGCGGTTGTCATTGTTCAGAGCAAAAGCAAACCCGGCTGAGTTTTGAAGTGCTTCCTACGGCCCCGTATATTGTAGGACGATTTGACAAATTTCTGCATGCTCTAAAATCTTAACTTACAGGACAGATGATAATTGGTATTTTCTTTATTTTTTAGCAAAAATCCGGATGAAAATTGGATACTGAGAACTTTTATAGAATAATGTTGATTTCAGGCTATATGGCCACCATAAACCATCGAAGCCCGAATCAACTCCACTTTTGGCACCGTTGGGGATCAAACTCGGGCCTTCCGTACTGAAAGTGAGCGCCTTGCCGTTTCAGCTAATTGAAGTGTTCTTCTATTAATTCTTACTCTGGTTACAGAGTAAAATTTATATGAACGCATAACCTATTTATGGTTTAATCGTAGTATTTACAACCTACATTCGACATTAAACATGCACCAAAATACTCGTAAATTCATTATAAAAAGGTGTTATTTATAAAACTAAACCGTGTTATCAGAGAACACACACCTGCTAATAACATACTCAAAAATATTGTTTTAAATTCGGTCACTATCGTATTGCTCTAGATTTCTGTGTGCTTAGCAATAATGTAGTCTGCCTACAAAAACAACTCCAGTTTAGCTATCGTTTATTATCAAAATATTGTAAGGAGTTGAGTTTACTAAAGGTCATTCAACTTTTTAAACATTCATATCAAAATGTTGATGCAACCATAATTTGAGACTTCTACTGAACTCAGCTTCATTAACTATGTGTACTATTTTGTGTTTTGAGACTTCTTATTGAAGTCAAAACTATAGTTCTGATGTGCTTAAAGTCGGGTAGCAAGAAAATATTTATACCAAAACGAGCAATATGCTGTGGGTTTTTTAATGTTTACTTTCTCTTTGACAGTAAAGTGCATAATACATTTAATTGATGTTCTAACATTTTCAACAGCCGATTTATTCTTGGATATGAATTACTTTCCATCCCAAACGATATTGAATAAATGAACGTTTTGGTAATATCACTATTCACATTGAATGCGTTTTGTGCTTTTCTATATTATATGCTACATTTTATATTGCATTAAAATACAAGTAGCAGATTTTTTGTTGTTTGAAACATCAACTCAAATCACATATGAAGTAAAATGATGTTAAAATCTGGAATATTTGGCTTTTGTACTCAGACAATACTCACTACATTAAGTTGACCAGTAAGGCCGAAAAAGGTATTGATTGCTATTTGGAAAATAGCCTTTTACCAGATCAAAGTTCTATACTTGCAGCCAGACAACAAGGTGCAGGTGAAGTTTTACAGTCTTACACAATGTCATATTTTATATATCATATTTCACCTAAATGCCGACACTCCGGACCACATGATAACAGACTATGTCGCAGTCAATATACAACCTCAAACATACGCACCGGAAAAGGTTGATTGACCGACTTGGGGAAAGGGTATGTCTTTTACTTAGAATCACACTCAAGTGTTGTTTAAAGTCACTCTGAGGCTCATCAAAGGGAAACCATGAAAGCTTTAAAGCTTGCAAAAAGCAAATGAGAATTATCGACGTCTGGTTCCGAATGTTTCTCCTTTAGGGAAATGTATCTTTACATTTTTGAACGGACAAGTTTCCTGTGATTGACCGACAAAATTTCAACCCAGACATGTAGATAGGATATTAGTGGAAGGTTGCCCATGGATAAGCATATATTATTTTCGAAGGATGTCGTCTTTGCAGTGAATCTGATCTCAGTAACTTATTTATGCTTTTCCTTGCAATTTGACAAAGTGATGAAATTACAAGAGACGTTTTTGCAGCGTTATTTAGCAATCTGTAGATCAGAGAGCGACAGAACGTCAAAAGCATTCAAACTCTTTTTTCAGATCCATAAGAAGCAAACTATAAATGTAAGAAGCCTTATTCTGATAAATTTAATATATGTTACAAAATGGTGCTGCCATAGAAGTACAATCATGTTGGAATTACCAATTAAACGGCGCTTTCAATATTGTCGATTACGGTGTGGTGATTTCATATTTGAAGGCGTTTTATTTTGTCTAACAGTTTCTATACTTTTATTTTGATGTGAAGTTTATATAAACACCTTTCTGCTAGTCACGTTAATTCAAGATAAACATTATTCAACCATTACAAGGTTACACAGCCGTCCTGTGGCATGAATCTTCGTATCAAACGTCGTTTTGTTTTCTTGCATTCTTTCTAATATTTAGCTTACCGGTGAGAAAGCTATGATAACAGACAATTGTAAAAACAAAGTGATAATATGCCTCATTTAATTTTTGAAAGATTGAAAATGACACCGTTGGTATTTTGATAATACAGCTTCAGCATCAACGGTTTTAAACAACCAACTCATACTTAGATTTGCTATCACACTCTATTAAAGGAGAGTAATTGGTTCATACTGTTGCAAAGTGTAACATCTAATCATACTTACTGCTGCATAGATGCATTAATACGACGAACATCTATTCCCAAATATATTTGATTGTATTTTCTTTTTTAACAACACATTCCTGCATTCTCTCTCATTAACACAATCAAACAAAATGTAAAGTAAGGATATATTGCATTCACATGTCAGCCCGAAACGATACTTTTGTGTAACAGGCTAAACAGTCAATGTATGTTTTTGTCATTAGTTGCCTTCACTTAGAAATAGGTATTGACCTCATTTAAAATGTAATTAAATTCTAGTAGGTTCATTTTTTTTAACTTTTACATTTCAATTGTTTTGTTGATAAGAGTCTTCAAAAGATGATGATCGTAACAACAACTTTCTTACTGACGTTATAACGTTATTATTTTTTTATGAAAATACACTATTTCCACGGATACTGCCTCATATTTGCAATTTTGTATTATATGCGGGTGTGTGTGTTGTTCTGCAAGTCTAAAACCATACATCTTGTGGCCAGTGCACTTTACTGGGACCTTAAATTGTTTATCATGATCACATCATTTGCTTATTTTTCAGAATCGCTTTTAAATCTTCTACGTTTTGTTTAGCTCAAACATTTTAGACTAAGAGGGGTAATGATTTTAACTTTAAGTAATTTAAACTTGACAACTACAAAGAACAACGTAAATGATAGTAGTGTTAAAGGTACTGATCATCCAGGATTCGATCTTCAGACTTTAGAATTACTACGGCCACGCTCTACCAATGGATCTAATATTTCAGGAGTACAAACGGTTGATTTTACATAAGTACTCTTTCAGTTCTAACCCCGTTAGTACCAGTCAGATTGCTTCATTTAAATATAAGCCACATCCACTGAATAAGAATAATTAATAAATTGACACTAAGGTGTTTTTGATGAATACTACTGTTAATAAAGGTTTGAAAAATAGAGCAGTCAAAAACAACGAACTCATTAATTGGTTGTATAACAAAAGTTCATGACAATGTGGAAATAACTTCAAGAAATGTCAGAAATACTATGAAACTTTGCTTTTCGGCGACAACGTTTTTAAAAATCGTTTTAATGCATTTTCAACGTGATGAATTTTTTTCTCACTACATTTGTGACCTTGAATACGTTATCACTTCAATGCTTGTGATAAAAGCAAAATACATCAATTTGCGTAAACAGAGTAACAAAAAGCACGCCATGCATATGCATTTGTTATTTACAGAAGGGTCGTTTGCGGTTGTTGCTTTGTCTGCATAATACAACTACACAGCAGATATGTGTTAATAAGATATATCATATATCTTGAAAGAAGCAACGTTCTGCCACTTAAAATGGATTGCTTATAAAGAATTTTCACCATATTTTAAAGAAAGATCACGATATGACCTGAAATAAACTTCTTTATATCCTTAAGGCTCTGTCAGACATCACCGTATAGAGCAAAACGTACGAATAAAGTACAAAGGTTTCACATATTGAGTGTGTGCTAAACGGACCACCACCGTATGAATAAGGAATTAAACGTATACATAACGGACAGACCGTATGGATAACGTATTGAACGCACATGTAACGAATAAAGCACGATAAACACTTAGCCTGTTCAAACTTATCGTAAGTTATCTCATTAAAAGACAAAGGATTTAGTTTACGTTTGTAAACTAAATCGTTATGACAAAAGAAGTATCGAATAAATTTTACCGCACAAAGGAGGCCTGTCAATCAAAGTATAGGATAGGCTATTGTCTTCGACGAAAACAAAAACGTCTAGAGGTTTTTAGTTATGATTTTTATCGTGTAAACACAAAAGGATTGCAATTTCTCAAGTGGGGATTATCTATACTTATTGACTCCAGTGAATGAAATAAGTAATGGGTTAACAAAATATTTTACTACGGATTACAAAATGCATTGTTATGCACTGACAGAACATTTGAAATGGCTAAATGTATAGAACAGAACAAAAGTGGGATAAAGTACGTTATGCGTACGCTTTGCTCTATACGTTGATGTATGACAGAGCCTTTATTCAGAAAACCTGTTGAGATATCTGTTCACTTTTTAATTCAGGGTTATGAACGCGGAAAGAAACATTAAACTAAATAGTGTTAAGTATTACACATTTCGACATATTGACCTTCAAAAACACCCACCAAGCCTCAGAGAGATGCAGAGAAATATCACTGCATGCTTCATAAATGTGACGACTCACCCCGAAAAGGGGGACTTTGCGACAAAACACTTTTCGAGAAAATGGCGAAAATAGGCAGCAAAAAATATAAAAAAAAATAAGAACTTTCAACACATTTACCTTGATCGATTTCAACAAGTAAGGTGTCATTTTAAAGCTTGAAAAATGCTTTACCAGATAAAATGATAAAATCAAAATTGATATCATCTGCAAAGTATCCCCTTTCGGGTCGAGCCATCACAAATGTATTTGAACGCTTACGTACGTTTACGTAGATTAACGTAGTAGGATCCATTGAAATTAACGCAATTATTGTTGGTTGTTATATCGTAATGATTTATTTATTCCTACATCTTATTTATTACGGATTGCGCTCTTGAGCATTGATAATATACATAATCATATCGAAATGGAAGCCCGATCAATCTTCATTAGATGCAAATTCTACAAAGAAAGATAGTGATCAACAGTAACTTAGCGCGGCATGTCAAGTATCTCCTTAATTACAGGAAATAGTGTTTACATTTAATTGATATTTATATGGTTTCATTTTTGAAGATTTGCGACGACGTTTATCGATTTGTTTACTATAAGATTTATGTAAACGCCAAAAGCAAATGCAATGAACTAGCAGTTCAATATCTGCATTTTCCATTGGTTTAAATCACTGTAAATGTTTGCAATATAATAATATCAAAGTGAAAGGCAATATGTCATGTCCACTGATTTTTTAAATTTTATTTGCGACATATCAGATAAATAGCCACGGCTAAATCTCATTGTTAACTTCATACGAACAAATAAATATCGCTCTGTCGAAGAAGCGCAATCACCTTCTCTGTTTAATAATAAACATTCCAACTATCCCCTAGACTAAAAAGGCTCAGTAATGATTTTGTATCGGTAAAATGAATCCTATTACTTCCCAAACTCAATTTTATATTTTTAAGGTTCCGTTCACTTGTACATTAGGAAATTCATGCTTGTTAATTGTAATGATATCTAAACCCATTTCTATCATTTTCTTAATTTAATTTCTTGACAAAATTGAAAAGCACTCTCCTTGAATATTATCTAAACCGATTAAAGTTGAAATTCATATGTAACTTAAACCGAGAAAGGAATTTACAAGCAAATTGCAATTTCTGATCAAATTAAAGAGATATACATTTGTTAGTTTAATTTTCCACAAGTCACTTAGTCATCGTACACAGACCGTTATGATAGTCTTTATATTTTAAACAAAGAGTTCCTATTATTATATGATTCTAGCTGTTGACACATTTCGGTTTTTGTGTTAATGACGATATTATCACTACGATATGAGTACAAGGTTAACCATAATTGCTAGAAATACCATCATTGTTGCTATAATGGGATAGTTTGTAAACACTGTAAGCATTTTCATACGTAATATTATACCATGGTCACAATACTTCGTACGAACAGTTACGAACAGTGTCTAGTCCGCCTAGAAGAACCACTGATAGCGAGCAAAGCGAGCAGCGAGGGCGTCGCTCGAGGGAGTCGCTCGCTGCCCGTGGTCCTTCTAGACGGACTAAACACTGTTCGAAACTGTTCGTACGAAATATTGTGACCATAGTTTTAATTAACGATAAGGTTTGTAAATCGAGTTTACTTATGTCTTGTATGTTCATGGACGTAAGTCATGAACTGGTCATATTTTTTGTTTCACACAAAAACATTGGTAAAACCATGCCAATTTATATTCAATGGATCGTAACTCTGAATATAAACACTTAAAACCTACAAAGATAGATATTGCTGGAAAGCTTACTTTCTGAGGATTTCAATTTTACCTGAATAGGTCTAATTTTTAGGGATGGGTAAAAATTATACAGGGTGCAAAATAAAATAAAGGTGCATTTTGGTCAACCAACTTGGAACAATGAGATTTTGTTGGAGAAAGGTGTATCCAGATGACAAAAACATTACTTGAAGGATGTAATGATAGCCTTTCATAAAATAATTCATTTGGTGACCAATTTCATTGTGGTCAAAATATTGAGGATGGTCAAAATCTATGAAACGACTCAATAATTTTTGGGACATTTTCGGTCAAAAGA
>JXSR01S004926.1:32424-43874 GCA_000969725.1 Ophiothrix spiculata
CCCCCCTCGGTATCAAATGGGGCATTTCGACAACCAAATTTTGATAGTTTTCATCTGTATATAGACCATTTATGAACATAGACCATTTACAAATACTCATATAGTTGTTGATCCTTGTTCAACAGATTTAACATTTATATTGCTCTTTTGTATGTGTATTAACCTGTTACTTATAATGAAGATCACCTGTGTGAATTGGCTCTATAAATCTTCACCTTTGAACACTACAATCTCTGTAAATATCATCAAGTCACAGCGCCCCCATGTGACAAGTTTGGAGCTGAAGAAAGTCAAGCGAGTTGCTGACAGAAAGCTTCCCATAGGTAAGCTAAAAATGGTGAAGTTTACATATAGTCAAACACATATTATATTATTGATTGAAATCCCTTTTTTTATTGCATGAATGTTGTGCCAATTTTGCACAAGTAATGGCTGATCGATAAGATCCAAAGTTATATGCCAATGTTATATCTTTGAGTGCAATTTAGTTAGTGTATGAGTAGGCCTATGTATGAGGGGAGGGGATGAGCCACCATAAACGGCCCAGCCCCCTGGACCACCAGTTGTGATGGGCAACACTATTTAGAATATCATTGAAAGCTGCTAGTAGCTGCTAGTGTCCATCAGCTGATACGTAACATCCACTAAGAGCTACTATAGTATAAGTGCATGTTACCATGCAGTAATGCAAGCGATACAATTGGAATAGATTTCATCTAAACAAACCGGTGTAACTCAATAATTTTGTTGTTACCATTGCCATAGTAACCAATTTGTGTAACTAATGACTTGTAATCTAGTTACATTGTGATGGGTAGGGGTAACATGGTATGCATGTATAATGTCTCTCTGCCCAGGTGATCCCATATAGTGAGGATCTGTCATATGAAGGACAAAGTTAAACATAATTAAGCAACTGTGTAAAAATAAATTGAAATTTTACAGAAAATATTTTGTAAGGAAACACAGCAAAAGTGTAAATGGCTTGTTCAAACTTTTCCAAGCCCATTTTCAGGGTATATCATTTTTGGCAAATTGAGGAGCTAATGAAAGTGAGGTTCTTCATTGAAGGTTCCCCGGTTCCTTACTCAGTTTCACTGCTACTTGAAAAGCTGGTTCATTATTGCTCTATTTGGTTGAGCAGTTAAACAGGGATACAACATGGAATTTTAGTCTGGTGATTTGTATGCTTGTACGGTATAACACTGCTCATGGAATGATTTGAGATAAGGCTTGTGCAAAAGATCTATACAAGTTGTTTAATTTTTCAATGAAGCAAATCCAGAATGCGTTTGATTTGACAATCATCTTTTGTATATTTACGGTCAACTATTAATTTGCACAATGGCTTACTTTTCCGATAAGCATTAAAATTCCAAGGAGATAACCTTATTGTACAGTTCAGGATCCTCAGTGCTCAAGCAGGGCTATCCCATCAGATAATGGACAGTCAATTTGGTTTCCTGTGTGTTTCTAATTTGAACTGTTTTATTAGTATTTGTGGAACTAGTGACTGATCTGATCGATAAGTATCATCTATTATAGGTTGTTATATTGCTGCCTTATCTAAACAGGCAGGTGTCATTTTATGGCGGTTGTGTTGTTTCTTGCAGAGAATGACATGTTGTAGTGCTTCATATTACCCTTCGCGTCATCTATAAATTTGATTATGGTGTACAATTTATAGCCAGGTGGCAAACATTGGAAATCTTAATTGTGAAGGAGATTAAATTATTTTGTGAAATTGTGATCATAAAATAGTTTATAATGATCACATGTTCTGCAGCCTGACATAACAGTCTGCTGCATGAAAGCTAAAGGACGGAACGTTACTTGGTCTTTAGGTGACCAGGTTGATCACAGGCATGGATCACAGATACCACACTTGTTGGTAAAATCTGAATATCTGCATCATAAAGCAACGTGTGATTATCTGTGTGATAATACTAGTTTGGGATGAATATGGATTCAGTGCTGATATTTGCTGCTTGGATATCCTAATTTATAGCCAAATCCAAATTTGGATGTATATTTTATCATGAACAAAACTGGCTGGACAACCAGTATTTGTAGAAGAAAAATACAATTACAATGGTTGTGAAGATTTTGTAAATTGGAAATAGTTCTTGGTTACAACCATGTCTTTGGTTCGCAGAAACTCCGTTGGTAATGGATCTTCCTCTTCAAGAAGATCTTCCTTTGGTAATCAAGAGGATTTTGGTTCACCCAAGAAACCTTTGCGAAAGAGGTCTTCCTCTAGATCCTTAACTGGTAAGTCTGCAGTCAGAGGAGGGTGGATATGATTTAACTTGTGGTTCAATATCTCAAATTGACCCCCGAATCAAATGAGCTCTTTAACCCTTTGAACCCGAGGAGCCGGACTGGCTCACATGTACATGTACTGTTTACCCGATGAGTTGGTTTACCGACTTTTAGGTCATGTGTCAGAAATCTGACGAACCTGTTTACCAGCGTGAAAAGTTGCAATTTTTAATGGTTTTGTTTAGATCAAAAGACATTAAATAAATCTTTGAATTTCTGGTTGGTAGGTCATTTTCCGGGTTCATTCACTTCTTCAGGCTTTTAAACGTTTTGTCATTTACATTCCTGGGAGTGACTTACTCTTTGAGGTTTAGTTAATTTGATCACCATTTTCATCAAATGTGGCATCGCCCATCGACTACAACACAAATATCTGATATGTTGGTCAACATTTAATATTCTTGTTTGAATGCTTTATATTGGAACAATTCAGATGATTGTGAAATGAAAAAAATAAATAAATCAAGGGACATCACATTTATAGTAAATTTAAGGCTTGTATAGTGATTTTAAACTTTTGGGTTGGCCCGGGTCAGCGGTACAGATACATTCGGAATGGCCAGGGTTCAAAGGGTTAAGGCTCACTTTGAAGGTCCTTTCAATTAATCTTCAGTTTCTAGACCGATGGGTAAGAAATTGGGGCCAAACACTCCTGCAAGACCAATCAATCAATCAATGATACAAGTACTTCCATTTAATGCATACCCCGGAAGGAGTCTATTCGTACAGGGGACCCACAGCTTTACGTGACTGTCCGACCACGGAGCAAGTAGAGTAAAGTTTCTTGCCCAAGGAAACAAGGAGACGAAAACCGCCCGGTCTGGGGCTCGAACCCACAATCTCTGTGATACGAGACCCATTCTCTAACCGCTCGGCCACGCTCCCCTTTACCAGTTTGTGCTTAAAGTTGATTGCCCCAAATCATACTGGCTTGACAATGCCAACTATTGCTTTGTTTTTGGTAGCTTTAAAAGATATGAAAATACAAAGACATTTCTTCTCTTCAACATTGAAATAAATGCTGACCGTGATGTTTGAAACCAGTGATTCAAAGGTATTTGCATTTTGATGTTGGACTGGACATATCGCAAAACATACGCACGGTTGTAAGTGGGTCATTTAGTCCTCATCCCAAGGTGATGTACCGCTCCTGGTTTTGCTTCGGGCTTGTTGATATCGATTACATTCACTTCATTTAAGTATGTTTATTCTTCGCCGTTTTATTTGTTTAAAGAACCATGTACCTCCAAAGCAGATAAAAGGGGTAAACGTTGTATAGAATTGCTGATGTGTAAGAGCACAAGTATCTACTGGTACCCCAACTATTCAAACATTGAATTTTATTTCAAAAGCTCTTATCCCATATTTCGAGCACAGTGTTCCATGTTTCATTGATTTATCATCCTTTTTCTATTGTTTTTCTTTTTTGTGCTTAAATCTTGATTTGAAGATGCATTTTCAGATAAAAATAGCCCTGGGTAATATATAAGCAGTATATGTTTATTGTACAACAATTGAGATGAATGAAAGATTTCAAGGAAGCATTTTCAGAATTTTATGATTCAGTGCTAGTACTAGATCAAGATATTGCTGGACTAGATTTGATGTGAATATTTGCTGTAAATGTACATGTGTTCAATGAAATTCGACAGAGATGGGTGAGTTTTATCACTTTTTTGTATTAGAGTAATTAGCAGTGGTGGATTGATAGCTGATGCATTTTCATATTGATGAGAATCTTGCAAACATTATTTGCCCTAAGACAGTCTCGTGGTACCCGCTGCGTCCATCGACCTATCCCTCAACTCCCATGAGCCAAATTATCATGGCCCCTGAAGGAGGCGGACGACGAGCAAACCCGGCCCATATGGAGCCTTGAGCAAGAGATCGTCGGACGCAGCGAAAGCCACAAGTCTGTGACTGATGCACAGACAGCTCGAAGAAAAACAAAACCAAGATATATAAAACACTACAAAAATTTATTGACGCAAGTGTGTGTGACATGGCTAGAACTGATCAGGAATACATTTCAATACGTGTCGTATTTTCACTACAACAGCCTTTTTGCTATATAGAACATTTTAACTGCGAACACTTTTAACATGTTTCTTCACATCTGTAGCATTCTTGTTGTACATGATTTTTGAAATAATTTTACACTTGTTATGCACAATTTTTTACTTGAAGCTCAATTCATAGAATATTTGACTAACACCAATTATGTAACTTGTCTTCAGTTACTTAAAACACACAATTACTTGGGCACTTATTATCAAGAGAACTGGCCGAAGGATGAAGCTCACCCTCGCAACACATGCCAGTTTGAATTTGAAGAGGCCTAAACTTAAACCTGGGAATTCACCTGGATCCCCATAAAACAGAAATTAAAAGTTCCCAAAACATAGTGAGGATCTGTCATATGAAGGACGAAGTTAAACATAATTAAGCAACTTTGTAAAAATAAATTGAAATTTTACAGAAAATATTTTGTAAGGAAACACAGCAAAAGTGTAAATGGCTTGTTCAAACTTTTCCAAGCCCATTTTCAGGGTATATCATTTTTGGCAAATTGAGGAGCTAATGAAAGTGAGGTTCTTCATTGAAGGTTCCCCGGTTCCTTACTCAGTTTCACTGCTACTTGAAAAGCTGGTTCATTATTGCTCTATTTGGTTGAGCAGTTAAACAGGGATACAACATGGAATTTTAGTCTGGTGATTTGTATGCTTGTACGGTATAACACTGCTCATGGAATGATTTGAGATAAGGCTTGTGCAAAAGATCTATACAAGTTGTTTAATTTTTCAATGAAGCAAATCCAGAATGCGTTTGATTTGACAATCATCTTTTGTATATTTACGGTCAACTATTAATTTGCACAATGGCTTACTTTTCCGATAAGCATTAAAATTCCAAGGAGATAACCTTATTGTACAGTTCAGGATCCTCAGTGCTCAAGCAGGGCTATCCCATCAGATAATGGACAGTCAATTTGGTTTCCTGTGTGTTTCTAATTTGAACTGTTTTATTAGTATTTGTGGAACTAGTGACTGATCTGATCGATAAGTATCATCTATTATAGGTTGTTATATTGCTGCCTTATCTAAACAGGCAGGTGTCATTTTATGGCGGTTGTGTTGTTTCTTGCAGAGAATGACATGTTGTAGTGCTTCATATTACCCTTCGCGTCATCTATAAATTTGATTATGGTGTACAATTTATAGCCAGGTGGCAAACATTGGAAATCTTAATTGTGAAGGAGATTAAATTATTTCGTGAAATTGTGATCATAAAATAGTTTATAATGATCACATGTTCTGCAGCCTGACATAACTGTCTGCTGCATGAAAGCTAAAGGACGGAACGTTACTTGGTCTTTAGGTGACCAGGTTGATCACAGGCATGGATCACAGATACCACACTTGTTGGTAAAATCTGAATATCTGCATCATAAAGCAACGTGTGATTATCTGTGTGATAATACTAGTTTGGGATGAATATGGATTCAGTGCTGATATTTGCTGCTTGGATATCCTAATTTATAGCCAAATCCAAATTTGGATGTATATTTTATCATGAACAAAACTGGCTGGACAACCAGGTGGCATGTAACTTTCTAAACAGTTTGTAGAAGAAAAATACAATTACAATGGTTGTGAAGATTTTGTAAATTGGAAATAGTTCTTGGTTACAACCATGTCTTTGGTTCGCAGAAACTCCGTTGGTAATGGATCTTCCTCTTCAAGAAGATCTTCCTTTGGTAATCAAGAGGATTTTGGTTCACCCAAGAAACCTTTGCGAAAGAGGTCTTCCTCTAGATCCCTAACTGGTAAGTCTGCAGTCAGGGGAGGGTGGATATGATTTAACTTGTGGTTCAATATCTCAAATTGACCCCCGAATCAAATGAGCTCTTTAACCCTTTGAACCCGAGGAGCCGGACTGGCTCACATGTACATGTACTGTTTACCCGATGAGTTGGTTTACCGACTTTTAGGTCATGTGTCAGAAACCTGACGAACCTGTTTACCAGCATGAAAAGTTGCAATTTTTAATGGTTTTGTTTAGATCAAAAGACATTAAATAAATCTTTGAATATCTGGTTGGTAGGTCATTTTCCGGGTTCCTTCACTTCTTCAGGCTTTTAAACGTTTTGTCATTTACATTCCTGGGAGTGACTTACTCTTTGAGGTTTAGTTAATTTGATCACCATTTTCATCAAATGTGGCATCGCCCATCGACTACAACACAAATATCTGATATGTTGGTCAACATTTAATATTCTTGTTTGAATGCTTTATATTGGAACAATTCAGATGATTGTGAAATGAAAAAAATAAATAAATCAAGGGACATCACATTTATAGTAAATTTAAGGCTTGTATAGTGATTTTAAACTTTTGGGTTGGCCCGGGTCAGCGGTACAGATACATTCGGAATGGCCAGGGTTCAAAGGGTTATGGCTCACTTTGAAGGTCCTTTCAGTCCACTAAACTTTTTTTCAAAGTTAATCTCCAGTTTCTAGACCGATGGGTAAGGGGGCCAAACACTCCTGCAAGACCAAGTTTGTGCTTAAAGTTGATTGCCCCAAATCATACTGGCATGACAATGCCAACTATTGGTTTGTTTTGGTAGCTTTAAAAGATGTGAAAATACAAAGACATTTCTTCTCTTCAACATTGAAATAAATGCTGACCGTGATGTTTGAAACCAGTGATTCAAAGGTATAAATTGCATTTTGATGTAGGACTGGACATATCGCAAAACATACGCATGGTTGTAAGTGGGTCATGTAGTACTCGTCCCAAGGTGATGTTCTCCTCTTGGTTTTGCTTCGGGCTTGTTGATATCGATTACATTCACTTCACTTAAGTATGTTTATTCTTCGCGGTTTTATTTGTTTAAAGAACCATGTACTTCCAAAGAAGATGAAAGGGGTAAATGTTGTATAGAATTTCTGATGTGTTAGAGTACAAGTAACTACTGGTATCCCCAACTGTTCAAACATTGAATTTTATTTCAAAAGCTCTTATCCCATATTTCGAGCACAATGTTCCATGTTTCATTGATTTATCATCCCTTTTCTATTGTTTTTCTTTTTTGTGCTTAAATCTTGATTTGAAGATGCTTTTTCAGTGAAAATTAGCCCTGGGTAATATATGAGCTGTATGTTTATTGTAACAATTGAGATGAATGAAAGGTCTCAAGGAAGGATTTTCAGAATTTTATGATTCAGTGCTAGTACTAGATCAAGATTTTGTTAGACTAGATTTGATGGGAATATTTACTGTAAATGGACACTTTTTCAATGAAATTCGACAGAGATGGGTGAGTTTTATCAATACTTTTTGTATTAGAATAATTAGCAGTGGTGGATTGATAGCTGACCCATTTTTGACGGGGGCTTGCCACATTCAAGGACTTTGTTAAAGAGAGTCGCCAGAAGGTGATTGGTGCAAGTTAGTCGCTTGAGAAGACCATAGGTGATACCAGCCCTGGTGAAGAGCAAGAGCTTTTCTTCCGAAGAATATTCTTAGTATCTTTAGGCTTGATTGGACCCAGATCGAATTTACTATTGATCTCATTTTCGTTAACATTATGAAACCGATTTAGATTGTCCCAATTTATTGCAAAGTGAGAACCATATTTGGTCTTGTAATATTTGTCGACTTCTGTTTTTCAAAAGTAGGATAACTTCGGGTCTGGTATAACGTTCCCGAGACAAGCCACTTACTGAATTGCCAGAAGTTTAAACAGAATTGAGTTTCTTCATACTTTGTCACACGTTTTTGGTCATTTTTGTCTTGATCATATGCATGAAGCGTTTCGGTAGGTGTGTTGGTTTTGAAAGCTTTGTGCCTTAATTTATTTTTCAGAATATGCGTTTTGCTGAGAGTTTTTGACTTCCTTCATTTGAAATTGCATTCTTCCTTATTGTCAATGGATTTAGAATCAGTAAACGCCGGATGATCACACAGAAATTCCCAGAAGATGAGGGTAAAACAGTTACCAGCATCATTAGATGAAATTATACCATTACTAAGTCGGTAATGTAATGGCTTGAGTTTGGTAGCTAGTTCTTGATTATAGCTGACCCATTGAACATTGGGCAATTTAGGCACGATCAATCTGATAAACATCGACAATGCACAGGCTATTGGCACTATTGGAATCATATAAAACAGTTATCAATTGACACGATCAATGATATAGACATGATGTATAGCACTATACTGGCTTGGATTCCTCGCATGATGGTAGATCCAGATATGTAATGATTTGGGGGTTGTAGTATAGTGAGTAGGGGTATTTGGGGGTTAGGGATTGTAAGTGCGCCTGTAGCCGTATGGCGCCTATGATCAAGGGTGTTAAAACTGGTTAAAGGCATCTATTTGCAGTGACATTTGAGGATTGGTGAGTGAGAAATTGACCCGCAATTAACGTCACGACTTTTCATAGTGGCGTAACGAAGATGATCCCTAAATCTATCGCCAAGACTACGTTTGGTTTTGCTGACAATCAGATACCGTATTGAAAGCTATGAACAAAAAAATGAAATTTTCCTTAATTTTGGTCACAAACGTCACGAAATATTGTTGAGCGCATGTCAATTCATGTTATCTTTTAAGAGTAAATAAATCAGGGCATGATTCATATAGTGATGTAACAAAGATGTTCCCCAAATCTATCCCTCAAAAAAGAACAACAGCAACGACCCCAGCATCCAATTCACTGCCTTTAAACTCTAATTGTCCTTACGCCCTACCCTCTTATCTTCTCTTTCCCCCATCCATCCTCATACAGTTATTTGATCTCCCTTTTAATGATTTTCTTGTTTAAAATCAAATTTGATATTTCTAATTTTGCGGGAAAATATCTGCAACCGCGCCTCGTGTATACTGCATCTCGCAGCGTGCGCCTCCTCCTCCCTATTTTGTTCTGCATATGCAGACTTTCTCCCCCGATCATCACTCTGATTGAAAAAATGGTGCGTAGAAACGTTTCATTTACCAATCAGTTTCAACTTCATTTAATTTATTTAAACTTTGCCTTCATGCATAATACTTACGCAACGTTACCATGACATACTGCTGGACGAAACATTAGTGCTAGGCTAAACAAGACGCTAATACACCACCGATAACGGATAAGATGCTGACCTGTGTAGGGCACAAAATTTGTAAATGAGGCTCGTGCTCTGGGGATATTCAAGAACGATAGCGGGTAAGTCTAAAAAATATTTGGACACCATTAAAGTATAGGTCCGTAAATATTTCTCTAGGCCTAAAAGATGGTGAAAGTTGTTCCAAAAACCCATCATTAATTTATATCACAGTACAAAACTCACATATCATTTCTAAAATGACGTCCAATAGCGAAAATCCCCATACTTTTTGACATGTTTCTTAAAGCGGCTGCAAAGCTTATCTGTATATGAATGTGTCCCCCGGACCAAAAAATAATACTTTAGCGCGTGCAGTGACGTCATCACTTCAAAATTTGTTTAAAAAACAGCTCTCAAATGCATAAAAAGCGTGCAATACATGCGTGAACTGCTGAAATCAATACTTTAATAATCAATCTTCATGTACAATCGATTATTTTGGTTAATGACAGTCCCATGATCGCGCAATTTGATGACAAACCTATACGTCAAAATTTGCTTACCAAGGCCGATTTAGAAAAAAGTTCAGCGATTTTGCGTTTTGCCCTGCTACGCGGATTGGCCGTTCCGGCGGTGTGTTAGCGTCAAGTTCTAAAAAATTCACAAAATACAACAAGACGAGACCATAACTTACAGAATAACTGAACCAGCAGGTGGACATGATGTTGTGGTAGCTTTGAGTCTCTAGTAGGTCTTGCGACGATGATATGATGCAAAATTTGCAACACCAGAAGCAAACCTATTGATCGATCATATGTTAGAGTACCAAATGTTACTATTTGCAATCTTGCCTGAGACATGTACTGCACATGCCTAATGGGGAACCTACCAAAGATGCACTGTTTTCCCAAAATATGGAAATAGGAAACTTGTTCTCAAATTACATTGCTTATCTTCTAGGAGATGTAGATGGCATGTTAAATCATTGTCAACTCTGCATCCCTAGTATCAGGAATAGCTCAAACAATTTGTTGCCAAAGGAAACTTGTCATTGCTAAATGATGGTTGTATTGTAAAAAAAACGTGAATGTGCTTTGTGTAAACACATAGGCCTATTGACATTTTAATATATTTGGTAACTCTTCTTTTTAAAGCAAATGTGATTTGGGGGGAGGTGTACTGTGAAGAGTATGCTAATTTAGGGTCTAAATTTTCTTTCTGTAATGTAAGACTTCTAATGGAACTGAATATTTTCAACATTTTAGGGCTTTATGAAATAAAATTTAGACTTCAGGCTGAAAAAAAGATTATAAAATCTTACACATTTCTATTGAGCAAAATATATTACTTTGGTTCAGAGTGGAGGTCTAAAGAACATGTAGGAGTGGCATAAGAAGCAGGTCTTACAGGCACATAGAAGCAAGCTCTATGATTGCAGCAAACATCATTATTGTTCCCATCAGGGTTGTAACTAGATTATTATAGTGCAGGGGCAGTTTGAATTGGGATGTACCGCTTAAAAGGTTTTTGGAAATAAGTGACTCTCAAATTATGCTAAAATGAAGTGAATGTATCACCCATCCGGCTGATGTGAAGACCAGACCATGTTTACAGTGTTACAATAAAATCCCTCTCTTTTCCCTATCTTGTGCCTCCCCTATCTCGTTCACATATTTTTTTAATTTCTTCCCTGTTCTTTCCATCCCTTTTACTCAAAATTCCTCTTTTTCTTAGTTTACCTTTTCCTTCTTTAAGCTTTCTTTCTCTTCTCTTTTTTCCTACCCTCCTTTTCTAGCTGCCTCCCCTCCCCTTCCCAAGCTGAGCAAAATGTTGTCTACATTTCCAGCAGCATCTGTTGCAACTTGCTCCAAGCTAGGCACTTCAGTTTTCACATAAACCGGGGTAAAAAGGCCCGATTTTGAGGTTTTTGCTAAATATCTCGGATCAGCTTGGAGAATCTTGGATAAAGTTATGTGGTTTTAACCACTACATGTCTCCTCTTTTTTATGCAAATTTAGTTTCATGAATA
>JXSR01S004926.1:81824-94244 GCA_000969725.1 Ophiothrix spiculata
TGGGCCAAAAATGACGATTTTTGGCATTTTTTGCCAAAATCGACATTTTTGGTCAAAACTGATATCACCATTATGTTCAGGGTGAAAATCTACTTCTTAAAATGTATACTTTTATATATTCTATGCAATTAGTTTGAGAGTTAGAGTACAAAAACCATTTATGCTAGTTGAAGGTCTACCCCAGCCTTAACTTGCTATACCAGTGTAATTGATGCAATGTGTATGTTTTCTCCCACTCCTGCCATTGTAGGAATAGTCATTAAGAAGCGTAAGTGTTTGCTGTGATATCTTGTTTTGTGTTTGTCAGTTTGCTTTCTTTATGATGATGTTAGACATTTTCACAACTTGGAGAACTTGACAGGGGATTAAAATTACTATAGATGTTGTCTTTAGTAAAATTTGTTATCTGTTTAATTTGATCAAAAATAGATATGAATTTGATTGCATCAACTACTTCATTTTGTTTTACAAAGCATAGCACTAATCAAATCAAAACAATATAAAAACTAAGCAAGAAAAAAATCTTTAAGAAATTAAGAAAAATAAAATAAACTTGTTAAAATGAAATACGAAGGCAAGTGGTGAGAAGTAATATTGATACTAGCAAACGGATCGGATGTTTGGGCGAGTCACTCAGGTGCCACTTTAAAACGTACAGGACCAGAATATTTCAAAATTTACCCTTTAAAATATTTGACATTTTAAGAAAAAGAATTCTTTCAGCACAATTTTGAACCCTTTTTATTTCTTATTATTCCCTCAAATGATCCCATGGGTAAATCTACGACCCTGTATTGTGATTCTCTTAATCTTAGTTTCAAAACACAACCCCCAAGTCCCCCTCCCAATCTGACACTGCGATCATGGCAAATTTGGAAGGGAAAAAACCTAGCATGCTTACAAAGTATGTGAAGGACCTTCACTGGCATTTGGCTGGTACCTTTAAGTACAAACTTTGAATTGTAAAGTAGACTCACCAAATCATCTTAACCTGTTTGTCAAAGTACTAGTGAATACACTTACACAATGCACTAGAGTATACTCACACAAACTGTCTGGCAAAACACAATGAATTTAAAGATCAATAACAATGTTCAAAAAATTTGATTTCTATGGGTTTTTTATTTGTTTGCTCTAGTCCCAGGTTAAGATTTATTTTTCATATTTGTATTTTGTCTGAAATTGTTCATAATACAAAATGAAAAATCCCAAGTTCCAGTTGTGAAAGTGGAGAACATTAATAACATTTTCAATAAATAACATGATTCTTTCTATGCTGTGTTGGCATTGAAAACTTCACATTTGAGGTAATCAATGTTAGCAACCAGAGAACTATTTCTCAATGATCAGGCCTATCATTTCAAGTTGGCCCCTCATTGGACTTTAGAAAATATGTTGTTTTACCTCTTTTGTGAAAACTTCACATTGGACTTTAGAAAATATGTTGTTTTACCTCATTTGTGAAAACTTCACATTTGAGGTAATCAATGTTAGCAACCAGAGAACTATTTCTCAATGATCAGGCCTATCATTTCAAGTTGGCCCCTCATTTCACTTTAGAAAATATGTTGTTTTACCTCCTTTGTGAAGTGTCAATTTCTGAAATAACTCTTAATTTTCTACTAACATTCTGTTCAATGTAACTTTCCATTCTGTATAACATGCTGTCTATCTTGGATACATTGTCTGTTCACAAATCCAACTATGGCTTCATATGGGTTGCCCTCATAATCTGTTGGCCATGCAATGTAGGGGCAGCATCAGGAAGATTCAGCCAGGAATCCACAGGTTGGCATTTTGATTATTTATCGTGTTGTTTTGTCTTGGTTTTTTTTACAGTTATAAGGCCTTGCTCGTAGTCCCCAATAAGGGCAGGGCTAGACTGGTGACTTTGAATTTTAAAAATAGGAACCATTACATATGGTTTTAAGTAAGAGAAAATGAAGGAAGCTTTAAAATTTTTAGATAAAAGATTGTAAAATAAATAATTTTGTTTTTGTTTTTTCGAAAAAGCTGTTGAGGAAAGGGGTTGATTTTTGGTTGTTTGAGGAGGTGAAATTCATGGCGTTGTCACTGGCTATTTTGGACTACTAATGCCTTTTCACAGGAATAAAAGTAATCCTTCATGTATTTGTATTCAAACAAATATCATGCTTTGATAATGCTTAATAGGTGAGCTTTCTCATATCGTGAATTAATATAGAAAAGTAGTGATATGAAAGTAGTTGAACACAGCACAACTACAGCAGACACAGTTCGTTTTATAGACATGGCTTGCATGCATGGTATTGACACGCATTTTAGATGGATTAGGATTACCTTTGTTCGCAAATAATAAAGACAAGCCTCACAATGCCCTGGCACCATGCCCGTATAATTTATGATGATCCAAGTTTAGTGCTAGAAAAATTTTATGTGTCAGACTTCATTTAAAAGTTATGGATACAGTTATGTAATTTTGATCAGTTTTGATATATGATGGAAGGTAGTGTTGAGATAACAGTTATAAAATGGTTGTTGATTTCATACTTAACAATAAATCAAAATCTTGACTGAAATGCTAAAAAGCGTACATGTATGAGCTAATAGTATTAAATTTATCAAATTTTTGTTTCAAATATCGAGTCCGATAAAAGTCACTAATTTATATGACTTAGCTAGGAGGCCATACAAAAATATAAATTGAACTTCAGTATTCTAATCTACATGAAAATATTACTATCTTTTTATCTGTTTATCTTGTATTTTATTATCATGTAACTTACAGATGCTGATTCTGAAGGTATTGTTTACTTTAGATCAATATTTTACATTTTGTATAATGTGTAATATCTAAATTTTCCCAGGCTTTAAATTCAATATATAACTTTTCAAGGTGATATTACAAAAAGATAGGACAAAAAAAGTAAGATTTAGGTGAGGTGTATATGTTTAATTTTGAAATCGTATTTCAAACCCCACCTTCACACTGAAGGTCAGGATATTATGCAGGTCAAGAACATGTTAGAATTAAGCAAAATCTTGTTCCGAGGAATCTTATCCCCATCTCTCCTCCATATACACTTTTAACCTTATCAGAAACATTTGATCTTTGGTATTTCAGCTTTCATGTACAAATTTTAATTAAGATTAAATACACTGTTTTGTTAATGTAATATAATTTTATGGTACACATGTTTTGCATTCTTATACAAGTTTAACCATGTGCCAATTACAAATTATTATATTCAAATTTAGAAAGCAATGGAAACATCAAATCTTATATTTGGTGTGAAACTGAAATTGAAGTATAAAACAAAGACAATTCTACTAGGTTATATCAAATACTAAGAAATGTTTTGCAAACTCTATTTCAAACTATCTTTCATATTGTAACACACATACAGAGGAGCATGGTAGGAGTAGCACAGGTAATCAGGATATGTCAAAAGATTTATGCCATATATATATAGATATATATATATGGTGGTGTTTTTAGTTTATATGCTCAACTTGCTTTCTTTTTATTGACCCAAGTCAATTTGAAGTCCAGCTTATTTGTTTTACCATATATGAAGCCCCTCACCCTGATTATACTTTATTCTATCAAACATATAACCATTTGGATGAGATTTCATCTAAAGTCAGTAATATCCCCTTTTCCTTTTTCAAACTCTTTCATAATCACAGCAAAGATAATTTGGTGACTAACATATAATCAACTTTTCTATTTGAAACCCTTTTCTAACATTTTATTTCTTCTTTTCCCTTTTTTTAACATTTTAAATAATCTAGCATTCCTTATGTTTGTTTTAACCCATCTTGTTTTTACAGCCAAACCCATTGTCTGATTATGATTTCTTGCAAACCCCCCCTTTTTTTTTTTGAATGTTTGTTCCAAGATTACTACAACTGACAACATAGTACTGTATTGTACAACTACTACACTGACGCATACAGAAAAATATTAGCCAATGATTTTGAAAGTAGCTCCTGTGATGCTTTCAAAGTACCCATTCTTGTGTTATGGAATGTTGGTACTTGGTTGCCTAGAGGAACACTGATATAAAATGGGGGTATGGGATGTGCTGTGATCAAGAGCCTAATTTCAGGCCTTGCTCACAAGGATTGCATTTCAAGAAGGGTCAGGTCCCAAGCTCTTACACATTTCAAATCAGTTCTTCAACGATGCAGTTGTGTAAAATGCCTTGGAAGCTTTTAGAGCACACCTGAGATGAAAACTGGCTAATTGAACAAGTAAAGGATACCTTTGATGTATTTTGACATTAAAACAGTTGACAAAATTGGAACCAGTTTTGTGATGCATCGTTGAAGCATGGTTCATTGTATAGATTTGTATTAAAGTTGTAATAATCTGCTCTTCAGAGCACCCAGATGCGTGTTCATAAGTTGTTATTATCTGCCTACCTGTGTTAACCTATTGTGATATCCTGTCTTTCAATCAGGAGAAAGGAAGAAGAGAAGAGAACATAAAGAAGAGGAAGAAGACACCAAGGCTAAAGGGAAGAAAGATAAGAAAGATGGAGGCAAAAAGGGCAAGAAAGATAAAGAGGTAACTAACTTTGAATTGGTGCTTGCAATGCACTGCCAAAAAGAAACATGAATTTCATGTTCGTGCTATAGACTACATGTAGATCAGGGCCCATATTCATGAAACACCGCTAACTCTAGTTGCGGTGTTTCATGAATATGGGCCCAGATTTGTACAAAAAAGGGCCATTTCCTCCCATAGCAGTCATGATTTTCAAGGGAAAAATGAACATTTGGAAGTATTGCTGGCTGACCACTGGGTATATCATTAAAGTCTGGTGTAAAGTACATGTAGCAGTTTTATAAGCATCGTCTACATTAATCTATGACAGTCATGTGCGTACACAACGGCCACATGATTCCCAAGAGCCACATGAGGTCTTTTGTATCTGTTTTTATAATCAAGGTACTAATTGGTACTTTTGCTGACAAACATGTTAAATACTAAGGAAACATCCGATATATTGTTGTTGCTCATGAAGGATTGTGGAAATGGGTTGCCCTTTTTTTCTGTAATCTGTGGCTAGTTGAAATACAGCCGAGTTCATTGTCTTTGTACCATCACGTATATCACATGAATATAAACTGCATGCTTGTTTCCATATGGAATATGACTTAAAAGGTGATTGAATTTCAAAGATAACAATATAAGCAGAACATGATAGGAAGCATGTGAGAGGAAACCAGCTTTTATTGGATTTGCAACCATGCTGGTGCCAATGTTGTAGCTATGTTACCAGGATTCTATGTCATGTTATGTCTGTATCAGGCAATGCTAATCAACCGTCACCTGTGTTATATATTAGTTCATATCATAAGTAGGCCACATCAGAAATGATAGCAGTATGTTGACACATTAGTATGTTAATTAAACCACAATTATAATACACATCTTAGTGTTATATATATCCTGAGAAAACAGTGGATACCCATTTTTCATCTTATGGGCTCAGTTAACCCTTCATTTTCAAAAAATATTTTATGCTTTGTACCTCAGTAACTGATAAGTCCATATAAATGTATACATTATTATTAAAGTGGGTATCTAGAAGCAGATTTACATGGTAAACCCGATGGTGAGGTCAATTTTGACCTCACCTGAAAATTGAAGCTTTATGCCTATGATTTATTTACAAGACGCAGCTAACATTTAGCTAGACGCTAAAAAAGACTAAAGTTAAATATATTTTAACTTGCATCTAGCAAGCGTCTTTGTAGCGTCTAAACTCAAACCTGATGTTAGCTGCGTCTTGTAAGTATATCATGGACATTACAGGACCCTCTGTATAATAAGTTGGCACTGTGTATCCAAGAAATTTCTCTTCTCTCATCAGGATAAAGACAAAGATAGACCAAAGAGTAAACAAGGTGGAGGGAAGAGTAAGACAAGGCAGACAAGTCCTACACCATCTACAAGGGAACGCAGGACAAAGACACCTACGGGAGACAGAAAAACACCCACGATACCTGCATTGAAGAAACCCAAGATCTCTGAGACTGGGGACCCTGAGCTAGATGCCAAGTACCACAACAAGATGTATATTCAGGTATGTTATCTCATAAAGATGTGGTTACACCCTTGGACACGTGGCCCACAATTTAATATAATATAATCCAAGTAAGCCATCACAAAATCTTTAAATGTATGATTTATGAAATTTAGCTTCACTTGAAATTATATTTCTCATACTTGCTTTCTGAAAAGGTACTATTAGAAATCGTATTACTTAACAAACACTATTTGTTGACTCGACGATGATTCTTGTTTTTGTATTTGTCAGAAATGCTTTAAATTTGTTACCTATATGGTGTGGTGTCTGTGAGCATGCATTAAGTACATCCAGATGTTTTGAACATACAGAAAACTTTTCAATGTACTGATCATAACCAAACAGACATCGCCATACAGATGACTTGCTTCTAATAAACACAAAATAAAAATCAGCCTATAGATAAAGAGTATTTAATGAGCGTACATTGGCCCAATATATTGATATCTGACGAGTTTCAAAAAAAGGATTATTTAGGCTGAATTGCAAGGAGAGCCTAATAAAGCGTCTTCTGATAGCTTATCTAGGATAGGGATGGATCGATGCATGAGGAAAGTGGAAAACCCAGAGAAAGCATGTGAGTTTGTGCATGGATTAGCATCCAAACTCATTCTTGTGTGATATTTTTCTCCTATATAATAATACCTTCATTTGCATTGTGATTGTTGTGAATACCGTATTTCGATAAATCATGAATTGAATGAAAATCATCCATTCCTTTTTTTAATGGTAAAAGCAAAAAATGAATGTCTCCACATGCAGTGAAGGGAAAAAAGATATAACATATAATGAATGCAGAAAATAAGCCAAATTTTCGACAAGATAAGACCTGTCTTTATCAAGGCAAAGAGCAAAGTGAGAGAAAGAGAGAGAGAAGTATAAATATAAATTATGAAGGGTCATAAATGACAATTGAATAAAAGAAAAACATTGATTAGAGTGTTAAGAAGTGTGAAAACAGTAGAGACGTAAACAGGTATGGAAGGCCAAATTGGTCAAAAGGTGTGAATGTAGAGATGTATATAGATATGGAAGGCCAAACTGGTCAAAATGTGTGAAAAGAACAAAATTAAATCCATACAGTGAACTCCTATACAGGACAGTTGAAGCTAACTTTTCTTTATAGCTTTTTCTTTTTTTAATGGTATGTTAACAAATTAGTAAGTTGTCTTTTTTCCTTTTTTCTGTAGACATACTCACTCCTGTATGACATGGTTGACAAAATGACACAAATCTTTGAAGACATCAGGAAGACTGAAGGAGACAAATTCTTGGCACAGTTGTCGTAGCAATCCAATCTATCTGGAGTGGGGATTCTCAACTAGCAGCGCGTGCGACAAATTTGGCGCTTTGACAAGTATTGGCGCTTTGACGCTCTCTAAAAACAAAGAAATACATTAGAAATGGGATGAAAAATAGGCAAGTTTGGTGCTTTCCCTACAATTTTCTCATGTGGTGCAATGTAAGGACTAGTTGAGAACCCCTGATCTGGAGTCATTGCTGTATGTAACATAATTGTTATTTAAACCCAATCTGTCTGTCTATCATCCATGGACACTGAAGGTCAAGAGGTTGATGATATTTGAAATGGAGAGCACAATGTTGTAGTTCTGTTCAAGCTAAACTTGCAGCTGAGAATATCGCTTGTTAAGGAACTGGGCATGCAATCCTCCTCAAAATGGCACAGTGAGAATGTAATGGTATACTTATGTTCGTGTCATGTGACCGCTGCACTTATAATAGAGATTATATCAGTAGCTAAGATCACTAGTCCGCTAGTTCATCAAATACTTTGCATGAATTGCAGATATAAAGACCCTATCTCACTTGACACATATGCCAACAGAACACAATAAATAAATGAAATTTGACGGACCTCAAATAAGTGCAACACCTACAAAACACGGGATTGAGATAACAATCATTTGACGTCTGTCAAATCGTTATTTTGAATGACTACTGTTTGCAGGGCCTCCTTGGAAATCTGTGCTTGTCAATGAAGGGGCTGCCCTGCCGCTAATTAAAATTGCATTGTTTGACTTAATATGCATTTTTAAGACACATGCAAATAAGTATGCAATGTGTTCTTAGATTAAAGCCAAGTTTTCACAGCCAAATTATGCACTTTTATGACAAGAGCCTTGATTACCCAAAATATGCTCCATGGTGGATCAGTGTTGTTAGGAGTTTTCCTTTAAATTTGCTTCAATTGCAGTTCTTCATACACAGCAATATTCGGACAGACTACAGTGCATAGTAACTATATGTCATGCTTGCATAGTGACAGTGCTATGACTGCAGCCTGAGAAATGTTGATCACTTGGCATCTTTTTGTAAGGTACTTTTTTAGCAATAAGGAATCTGTCACACCTCAAAGTATTAGGGCCATTGTATTTCTAACACTCAAGGTTTCAAATACTGAATGTATATGAAAGGAAACCACTGCATGGATAACAAATTGAATGTATGCCAGACACTACACATGGATAATAAATTGAACATACCTCCTTATGATTGCATAACAAACATCAATGTAGAAAATAGAAAAATGTACATTAGGCTTACATTGGCATTAATACGTTGACATGTGACATATCTAAAGCTACTTGATTTTCAAAATCTCAAACTTGGTGTATGATAATTGAATTCTAAACATATGGAACTTGATAGATACTTCCGTCCAACAAAAATCAGTCTTATATATATATTTATCTGATTTCATGAGACTTTTTAGTTACTTCCGTCCAACAGATATCTGTCCTATATATTTACCCTGTCCATACCTTTTCCATTTCCAAATTCAATTTATATATAGTTTATAAAGTGTTAAATCTTTATCAGAGTTTTGTAACTATTAATTGCAATAAAGGAGATTAACCTTCAAACTTGATTTGCCTTGTGTAAATTCATGTTCTGTCGTTATTTATTAGGCAATAGATTAGTTCTATTCAATTCACCCAGATATACTTGTGAAAATTCATGCAAAAGTGGCTGAGATAGAGCGCTTGAAAGACGCTGGACCCCCAAACAATTGTTGCACTTTACAATAATTTCAATGGTCAGCATAGTTATTACGATGCAATGCTATGGAAGTTGTTATGACCATGACGAAGTGTGAGTGTGCGAGGTGCACAAACGTATCGAGTACATGGATGTACATTTGAAGGTTCTGTGTAGTTTGCCCCAATATTGATCACTATTAGCTGGCATATGTGACAGGAATGCAGTGAGAGCGACCGTTGAAATCATCATAATGTGCAATAATTGTTTTGGAGGTCAAGTGTCTTTCGAGCATTCTATCTTGGCCATTTTCGCAAAAAATTTCTAAGTGAGGTGTTTTATGAAAGAGCAAAGATGCAGCAATAAATTGTATATTTTAAAAACATTCAGATTTTGACACACTGCCGATCTAAAGACATGGTGTGTTTCTTTTTGTGTGAGGTGTATTATGCGCCAAAATAATCATATATGCTCATATCCCATGTGGTCCAAGACCGTTGGGTCAAAATGGCACAAAATCTTTCAGGGCACTATTGTGTGATTGCACAACAATGAGTGGATATCTGAGAGGAATTTGGGTCATTCCATGCAAGTGTCACAAACATTACCAAAATGTTGCATGTTCTTGCCCTTGAATTTGAATGAGCTTTGGATTAGCCTCCCCCCCCCCCCCCCTTAAAGAACAATAAATCACGTTTAAAGATATCAATAGACAAGATTTAAAATACAATTGATCCCCAATTGATGATTCACTAACGGATATAAAGTAAAATCTGCTAGATTTACCAATACAAAAAACGTAGGTTCAGTTAAAATAATCCACATAAATCATGTGTCTTTTTGACGGGCTTTGATGATAATCCATGAACAAAGCTTGACTTTTGTAATGATGTTGTAGTTGTCTGCGTCGCTAGACCCGACATCTTTTTTCAGTATTGACAATGTAACAAAAACGTATGTCCATGGACGTATTTTGTTGGTAATGTTTACTTACTACCAGACTAACCAAAACATTTCCAAGGCAAAGGAAAAAGGTTATTCTGCTCAGCGTTTGCGTGAAATAAGACAAACCAATTTGTCAGAGTTTAGTTGGACATATTGAACTTGGATTCAAACACTTTTGTGGGGACAACTGTCAAAAATTGGTCTTGAGACATGGTAAGGATAATGTTGAGGTTAGAAAATGCAACAAACAGAATAATTCAGCGGTTCAGTCTGACGGTATCATGATCACGTAACATTTCGGTAACGTTTGTGACATTTGCCCTGGAATGACCTATTCCTGTGCCGCCTTGATCCTGGAGAAAATCAAGTACAATTCTAGTACAAAAAATGTGTACTAGGATAATTGTACTTAAAGTGTACTCGAATGATGTTCCAAATGTGCACATTCCAATTTTGTACTAGAATTGTACTCGATTTTTACTAGGGGAATTACATTACCTCATATTTATGATAATTAGCCCAACACATGCAATCTGGTTCCAAACAAACGTGGTGAGCATTTTCGCCACATATCTATGGAAAATAATTTCTATTTCAGTTTTAGCACTCTTGAATCCAAATGAAGCAATAAATGAGGATAGTGTGTTATAGAAAATATATAATTATAATAGACTAGAAGGCCATCCCTTTCCCTATTTTTTCAGTTTGTGAACAAAAAGCGACTGAAAAGATGGTATGATGTTTGTATGTAACATACGCATATTCATTGTGTTAATACGTGTGATCAGTGAAACCACTCTGGACATGATCATTTGTTTGGAACCATATTGCATGTGTTGGGCTTATTTAGTAAGAAATGAGGTCATGTCAGTACTTCCGCAGCGTATGGTATACAAATATTGACTGCTCATGAGGACATTAGTATAGTATACAAATATTGACTGCTTTGAGGGGCATGGTTTAAATTATTTTCCCGAGGTGATCTCAAAACCATGAATATGCCCGAAGCGAAGCTGAGGTCATTTTAACCATAACCCGAACAAAATGCAGTCAATATTCGTTTTATATACCGAATATATAGATTTTTGTCCATTGGTTAGTTAAAAGAGCCATTTTAGCACTCCAAGCGCTCAATAATAATTTACGATATTTGTTTCTCCTTTCAGTGCTGATCGCGTCGTATTCATTGCGCCCAAAATAACTAGCTTACGCATTGCAGCGCGTGTCTGACCATGAATGCGTACAGTCGCACGCGTAAAGCTCGAGTTACACGACGCAAAATGCATTGAGCGGGCATAGTGAATGCTATGCCCCGGGCATAGTAAATTTATAGGGCCTAGTTAAATCTATGTCCTCACTTTTAACCAATCAGAGGACATGAATCTATATATGAGGTATATAATAACAATTATTGCCCCGAAGTGATCTTGAGATTATATGTGGGCTGCTCTGGCAAAATGAGAGGAAAGTCGCAAATCTACTTTTTGAATAAATTGCATTTAAAGTAAAAATAGGGGTTAAATTTTGTTTTTTGACATTAAAACACATTCATGTATAGGTGTCTACCTGTAAGTAAAGTTTTGAAGGTCACATTTGCCGGGAAGCGCAATTATTCATGGTTTATTGATTGCACGTTGCTATTATACACTGTAGTAATCAGTATCATTGGAATCGATTTGCAGCAAATTTTAAAAGCATCATTTTCAGTGGGCTGCTTTGGATTTCGATCTCTAAATGAAGAATGGAGAAAGAAATTGTGACATATTATATATCATTCAAAAGCTGAGATCATAGAGAATTAAAATATGTCATAAACTCAATTTTGAAATTTGCGACTTTCCTCTCATTTTGCCAGAGCACCCCTCATATCGTATGATTCTCAAGATCACTGAGGGGAAATAGTTATTACTACTGGCTGAATGAAAGAGCAACCAATATGTTATATACCGATTGTGTTTTGAGAGGGCAATAGTAACAAACTAATGTGGTACCAGCTCAAATCAAGCCAATCGTACAATACGTCGATCC
Organism: Ophiothrix spiculata; assembly: GCA_000969725.1. Lineage (NCBI taxonomy): Eukaryota > Metazoa > Echinodermata > Ophiuroidea > Amphilepidida > Ophiotrichidae > Ophiothrix > Ophiothrix spiculata. The sequence goes on from JXSR01S004926.1 coordinate 93,878, forward strand.
TGGGTTTACACCCTGAAGTCAATCTTTACCGAAATTTTAGCCCAAACACAGTTTTGCCTATAAAACTAATAAGCCGTGACATTAGCTCCAATTCATAGTGGGTGATTTGAATTGTTGTTTGGGATGGGTGGTAGTGTGCATCCATGTCACGCCTATTTGGGTGCATAGTTGTGCTTTACAAGTGCATTGTGGGATTAAATTTCGGTAAAGATTGATTTCCGGTTGAGAAACCCAGGATCGACGTATTGAACCCATGACTTGAACTTGGATAGTACCATATTAGTTCGGCGGAACTCACAATTCAGATACGTATCTGAATTTGGATAACCCGTATCAAAATTCTGATACCAGTATCAGAATTTGGATT
>JXSR01S004927.1:26386-40514 GCA_000969725.1 Ophiothrix spiculata
TACATAATTCGTGGTTATTTTAACGTAAAAAATCGGGGGTACCACCTACAGTGGGGTTATGGTAGGCCTCCAAAGTCCAAGGGTAGGGGTGGTTGTCACCTCTAAAAATTTAAGTCGCCATTTTTAAAAAATATCAGCATGGTATGGACTTGAAACTTACAGGACATGTTAGAATTTTCGTTTCCTTTTTATTAGCAAAACACCCGACGAAATACCGACATTTAGAACTTTTACAACGATTTTGTGAAAAAGTGACCACTTTTGCCAAAAATCGAAATATTCGGTCCAGAAATACATTGTGACGTCATAATTACGTAACTTCTCGACCGATTTTCATGATCTTGGTATTAATGGAAGGAGGGGACGATACCGTGTACTATATAATACTAAACAATATAACTTTGAGTGTGCACTTTTCAAAATCAGGAGCGGTACCCCCTCAGGAAGACGTGTTACAAAAAACGGCTCAGGTAGACGAGGGTTAAACATCATTAATAATAATAACAATAATAATAACACTAATAATAATAACACTAATAATAATAATTATAATAATAATAATTATTATTATTATTCAGTGATTTATTAAGCGCATTCCTATAAACATGACCAATGTACTGTACAATTCACACATTAAAACATTAAAATATCCACTTACTTAAATCAAAATTACTTTGATATACGTATATATACATAAATATTCATATTAAAATAAATTATCACATGAAAGTATAAAAACCGACATTTTTGGCCAAAATACCTCATACAGGACCACTCTTTTGCAGTACCAGTAATTCCAAATTCCCTCTGCATTCGATTAATAAGGATTTGATGGTCAATTGTATCAAAAGCAGAGGAAAGATCCAGGAGGACTAACATAATTGCCTTGCCATCATCTAGGGTACTAATCATATCATTTTCACATTTAGGAGTGCAGTTTCAGTACTATGACGCGACTTATAGGCAGATTGGTACAATTCAGAGTTGTTATTTGTGTGAACGTGCTGTTAACATCGATTATCATCGATCCAACCACTGTGTTACCATATGTGATGACTCACCCCGAAAAGGGGAACTTTGCGACAAAAAACTTTTCAAGAAACAGGTGAAAATAGGCAGCAAAAAATAAAGACAGCAATACGAATTTCCAGCAGATTTTGTTGTGTAAATTTGATCGCCTTGATCAATCTTAACAAGTAAGGTGTCATTTTGAAGCTTAGAAAATGCTGCAACAGATGAACATGATGAAATGAAAAATCAAAATTGATATCATCTGCAAAGTCCCCCCTTTCGGGGTGAGCCATTATGGGCTACTCTTTTATCACGGTTGGCTACACCTCACAATATTTGCGTGTATGAGTCAAAACATAGTCGGCTTTCAAACACAATTTCGGTACCAAACATCTGGTCGTGACGTTGAAATGACGATTGACTTCAAATAAAATAACTTCAACATTAACACCGAGTTGAGTTGCATATGTATTGAATGTTTGTTACCGGTTTATATATTAAATTCAATTGCAAATATTTGGTGACGTCACGACCAAATGTTTGGTCGCGAAAATTTTGTTTGAAGGCCGACTATGTTTTGACCTTTGTTTTCTTCTGACTGATAAGAACGGGATCATCATACTCATAGTTCAACCAACATTTTGTACCTCCAATTTGCGGGTGCAAGTGTAAGTCAAAAACAAGAAGAACCAAAGAATTAACTTAGAGGTTAAATGGAAATATTTTTGCTGTGCCCTGCCGAAGATACATTTTACCGTATAGCAATTACCAAGCCTGGTATAATTACCCTATTATGGAGAGACTCCCCAGATATATTAATGTGAAACAAACAAGTCGAGGGTCTAAATAAAAATAGGAATAAATACGTACAGCGTTGCAAACGGAATTAGTTTTCCAGGTCCATGTCCAACAAATATTCCACTGGGAAGAGAGTCCATCTGTCCTGCTGAAATTTTCCTATAACATAAACAGTAAAGACAGGCACTTTATTCCATATATTTCACAGCTCATTTGATTATTATTTCTCAATGGTCGCTGGTTAACATTTCTTTCATGACCACGTGGTCAGTGGCTCCAATTTCATACACCCTCTCACCAACTCACCTTGGATGCTAGAATTCATATCAAAGTGGGATTTTTACAATGTACATTGTGTTGATTGACACATCCTGCCTGGATCAGCCCAATAATGAAATTCAATCAACGACCATCGTTATGCTAGACTATTTTAAGGCCCTTGAATATCATCGTTGTTGCTATACATTAGGCAAGGCTTGAAAAGTACTACCAAATTCAAGACGACGCGAGACAATTATGTAATTATGTAATCTCTCGTGTAATCTTTAGACTATAAATGTGATATAATACAATCATTCTTATACATGGGAGGAATTTAATAAAAATCATTTCTTTTACTTTACCTCTACAATTATTCACCAAGATTTGTCAATTTGTAATAATTCTTGTCCGGGGTTTAAAGTTGATATTGGAGAGTTTGCGATTTCCACGTACACGTATTGGGATACAAAAACGTGAGCACTTTTAAACTCACGTTTACGTAACGGTTCACACATACGCGTGCTTTTTAAGTTCCACGTATAATCATCATACCTAGTTCAAGGGACTGAGTTGTCGATATGCATGAGTTAAATTCATATCCCAATACTATTCAATGAATTGCCCCTGCTTCATAGACTGTGTAGCGGGAGTTTTGAAACACGAGTTCCTTGCGCACGCAGCAGCTCGTGGAACATCAGATGTTTAGCAGCGTGACGTCCTTGGTTGCACAACAGATTGTATTGATCAATAGTCAATTTAACAAGGCCGATTCATAAAGACACTTCCTGCTAAGTTTGGTTAGTATCTTATTACACTGTTATTATGGTAAATCATGGCAATGTCATTTTAATAAAATCAAAAAAAGAAGTAATTTGACAAATGAATAGATCGATGGAGATACCGGTAAACAAGTCATAAATGATAAAAGCTAGTCAGTAGTAACCATTTACCAGAGGAACTTTTGTATTTATTTATCGTTTGATTGATTGATTGTTTATTTACTTATTTGTTTGTTTGTACTATTTTATTTGTCTGTTTGTTGCTTGGGTGGTTGGTTAGTTTTAGTTACTTGGTTAGTTAGTTAGTTAGTTAGCCTTTAATAGAACTTTCAATAGAACACACGTAATGAACGTGCACTTACGTAAAAAGTCCTTTTTCAAACGGTAATTTCCACATGTCTGGCTGCTATTCACGTAAGTTTAATCGTTTCCGTTCAGAGTATTGGCTTTCGCAATCAGATGTGTAGAACGTGAACATTTCACACAGAAGTCAATGCAAAATCAGAAAATTCCCATTTACGGTTGTGTAAGTGTGAAGTTTACAACCCAGAATCTTTACAACCAAACGCAATAAAACCTCTGTAAGTGCTGGTAATGTATGTCAAGACATTATTGTTGAAGGTGTTCATCTGATTTTGATATAACTTTAATTTGAAATAATAGGGGATATCGATTAAGTGATTAGTATTCACGTAAAAGTGTACGTGAATTTCTGCAATCCACGGTGTACTGTACTGTTCAAGCAGGTAATGGTTGGCGGAATGTCAATAGAACTCGCGTTTTCTTTTTCGTTCGCGTTCGCGTTCTGGAAATCGCAAACTCTCCAGTATGTACATTGATGTTAATTTTCCCGATTCTATCATGCAATGCTTCTGAAGCTCAGTCGGTTAGCGCGCCAGTCATGAGATCTGGAGATCGTGGGTTCGAGTCCTGCCAAAGACAGTTGTGCTAAAAAGTTTTTATACGCAGTGAAAAAAAATGAAAAATAATTAAATAAAAAAGTAAATCTGATTAAATGCCGCCGTCTTTCCTACCTAGGACGCAGGAATTTAAACACAAATTGGAGCCACGATTTCTGCGAAGTGTCATCTCTACTATATTCATCCTCCTTGGTACATGGACAAAATGTACAACACAAGATCGTTTTATTTGGAATTAGTTGTTGATAACCCACTGAATAACATATCAAAAAAGTATGATATAATGAGCCTATGGGAGTCAAAAATGTCAAAAGGGTCATATTTTGTTCATGGTCTCAAAATATTCCTTTTTGTCTACAAGAAATATGGATGAGTCAAAATGAAGTAGACTGTGATTACTGACTGCATTTCAAAAGAACAACTGATATTCAAGCTTTTTTTAAAGCACCTGATAAATATGCAGACGCTTTTGTTTATTTGGAGAAAACAATTGAGAAAATCCATTATTTATAAGAGGAGTTATGCCTATGTTAATAAAGAAACCATTTTTTAACCTGTCCACGGAATAAATTAGCAAATCAATTACAAATTATAGGTTAATAAATGCGCATTTCATAAGCGAGTGAAATGAGACGCGCGGTCAATTTTGATGCGTCCAAACAGCAGTTAATTTTTTTTACCGCAAGTGCATTGATTTTGTCTCATTTTACGAGCGTTATGGAATGCAAATTTATTAATCTAATTCATACACGACAGAAAAATATTATTGTATCTTTTGTAAAAAAAAATGAGGCCTTTAATATGGCCATCAAAATCCAAAACTTCCCTAAACTAAATAAATTATCTTCCGACAAAAACAATGAAACATTCACACGCACTAAACGCCCGCCACGCAAACCAGAACGCAACAAGCGCAGTGCATTGTAAAAATACATTGCACTCCGCGTACTTTATATTCTTGCGTTCTGATTGGCTAGGTGACACGCGTAGCACACGCGGAGTGTATGAATGCAAATCAAACACTCGGCACTCTTGGTATAAATAATTGTATAAATAGATTGTGTGTAGTATATATTTGTGCAATTATGACGGTTGTATTCTTATTTTAATATCCCTGTTTTGTATGGATAAATGTTTTGAAGATCCGAGTAAAATCAATCAATCAATCAATCAAATAATCAATCAGATGTTCTAAAAAACCTGACTGACGAAGAGATATTCAAGAATAGGTCCAAAAATAAAATAAATTAGTGTTATTTATACTTACAAAATGTGGAATTTCATGTCGAAAGCACCTGGTTCTATTTTATGTAGATTTGGGGAAAATATTTTTCTGAAAAGATAAAAAAGCTTGGTAAATCAATTGTATGTATAGTTTCGTGCTTTAATTAGTATGTATATGGAGGGATAGCGAACGTTTGATATTCTGCCAATATTAACGTTATGTCGCTTCAAAATGCTCCAGTCTTTCCAAAATGGGTTGTCCACAAGCATTGGCTCGACGTCGAAATAATGATTTTAGTCGACCTCGAATTTTCCAACGTTGGCAAATTTTCCAAACTTGTCCAAGAAATTGTGGGCAAAATCGAATTTCGAATATTAAAAATCTACTGTAAGCAGTACATTTAGACCATTTTTGCTTTCCTTCTTTTATTGGATACGCCAAAAAAAAATTATGCGTGTCACCTTTTGCGTCCCGTATGTTGTCGGCTCCACTAAAATTGTTGCCCCCAAGGCTAAAATAATTGCTCACCCCGAAAGGCACTCAATCCTCGACATGTTCTATTCATGAACAAGCCAATAAAAGGAATAACCTTTTGATAATTGGTAATTTTGATTCACTTATGGTCGGAAAGTACATCTTAACCCTATCAAAGTCAAAAATCAGTGTATCCCACACACATAAATTGTCACGATGAACATGGCAAAGTTGCAACCTATCATCCTATAATATGTACGATAATTTAAAACACAAACTTGACAAAGTGACGAACAATGTCTGTACTGATTCTGAGTTCATGACTCGATCTATCATGATACTAGTAATCATTGATAACATAAGCAACAAATTATTTCTCTAGATGTAGACACTTTAAAACCTGAAAACCGGTCCGAGTGAAGATCTGCAGTATTTTAGTAAGTGCAAGTGTACCCGTATTGCAAGGTATGCAATAACAATGATATCGGCTCTTCGGCAAAAAATTGTTGCGATATCAACTATGCTCATGAATATTGATTTTGATGTCTTCTTTGACCTTATTGGACCAAGCGTCACATTCTGCGACGTGACATGTGTTTTACAAAAATGACTGCAAGATTTTCAGTAAACGTGTAAAAACGTGTTTTCGTTTTCGTTTGACCAAGTGGCTAAAATATATTAAGTCCTGAATTGTAGAAATCAGGTAAAAAGATAAAAAAAATTGACCTCGCTCAATGAAAAAAATAAATAAAGAATTTAAATTACATATTATGCAGAAACGACGCACGTTCTGTGCCGATTGAAGAAAGATCGAAAAAAGCATACTTTAAGTTCCAGATACTGGTCAATTCTAATGTAGGACATTCCTGTATTGAAAAGTTCTGAGAGTGTTTTGTTACAGTAATGTTGATTTTTTTTACAATACTGGTACGCACATTTCATTCCAGTATTAGCCAATGCTTCTTTTGTTCCAGTATTGTTAAATGCTAAAAATTGTCTTATTCAAGTAACAATTTTACTCCGTTTATCAAAGATAATTGATTTATTGAAAGTCCTTATTCTCCAATTGGGTATGTAGCTTTTCCACACTGTCAGTTCACAATCCTTCTATTCTGAAACCTCAAAAAAGTCGAGTTGAAAGCCAACGTTTAATGCAGGAGTTGAAAGACTATTAAGTATAACGCTAATCTTCCCATCTAATCATAGATTTATTTTAAGAGAAGGGGGATTTTACACCCCTGGTGGAGTCTTACGTTCTATGTATGTGGCAGGCTTGTGCCTTTTCCACTTGGAGGTAGGGGCCTATCAGATAAAACGTATTTCCAAAATGAAAGGGTCATTCAAGAAACGACCGAGTTTAAACGAGAACGTTCATCACTGAAGATGTATTAAAAGTAAGGCTCGGTGAGCTAAAAAAGGAGTCATTGGTAAAATAAAGGTTAAAACCGAGGGCCTGGGAATTCACCCGGCTGACCCGTGACTTCATACTAAAAGTTGCCATGAAAACTAAAATTTCATGTTATGATTCTGGAGCATAGTGCTTGCCCTTAAAATGGGTAGAATTTACAATACGAACCAGTATTTTCAACCAACAATTATACTGGAATATCGACATAAAAATAATCAAAACTGTTATTAAATACTATTTATGACCAACAATACAGTAATATTGACATAAACTTGCTAATACCGGTATAAACCTGGTATTTTTGACCAACAATACTGGAATACCAAAACCTAAGTAGAACTGGATAATACTGGACAATATTTGGATACCTAGAATTGTCCAAATTTTGTGTACCAGTATCTGGGACCTAAAGTATACTTTTTCCGAAAGATCTTATAAAGAAGTTTTTTTACTCACAGTAACGCAAATTCTGGTATATCAGTAAAAATACCTCTCCTGACATCTGTTATTTGGTTTGATTCAAGCCACCTGTAAAAGAATATGTTTCATTTACGCAAATACAGGGATAAATTTATGAGAAGTTTAAACTATTCATCACAACTTACGTTTTTGCTAGAAATTTTCAGAGAAACACTTCTCTGTCCTCAAACCTTCTGAGATGTGTCTGACGTTAAATTTCCTGCAATGGAGTCTGTTGCAACGCATTTGCCGCATAGTGTCGTATTTGATCTTGATCGCAGACGGGGGTGATGAAGTGTATGATTTCTCATCCTCACCGAAACCCCAACTCTTTCAAAACCACAGGGGACAACAGCAAAACACCAACAAACCTTTAACCCTCGTCCACCTAAGGTATTTTCTACTACGTCGTCACCTAGGGGCGGGGGGTTACCCCCCTGTGAAAATTAAAATGACGCGCCAAAAGTGTGGTTGGTTTATACCATAGTATAGGATAGGGTATTCTCTTTCTATTGATACCAAAATGATGAAAATCGGTCAAGGCGTTACGTAATTATGACGTCATAAAGTACTTTAGGTCGGAAAATTTCGCCGAAATCTGATCTGAAAATTGATTTTTTTTCTCAAAAATTTGCCATAAAAGTTCTAAACATTGGATTCATCAGGTTTTTTTGCTAATGAATAAAGGAAATGGTAGTTTTAACATGTTCTGTAAGTTTAAGCTTGTTAGCATGCAGATATTTTTCAAAATGGCGACTTTTTATATATGGATGTAAAAACAATTTGAAATGCCCGGGGTCACTTTGTTTTGCATTTTGGAGCAATCGGCGACGATCTGTTAAGGGTGTGGGGTGTGGTGGACGAGGGTTTACGGTAACAGCAATAGTAACACTTTGCACGATCCAAAAACATGAAGAAAAAAAAACCTACCGCCGGAAAATAATATTGTATACACTTGAACACTTTCTCTTACAGATTTCGCAAAGAATGTAATCCAAGAAATGCGCCTTCCTCAATCCGGGATATTGGATTGGATGACAAATGTCTGTATGAAAAAAGAGATCAACTTAAGTTTAACAGCTAGAGCTGAAACATTGAATGAATATGATTTAGAAACGAAAAAATAAAAATAAAATAAGGTAATTGTGTAACGGGCCGAACATAACCCACCCACTTACTCTACTGTAATAATCACGAAGCATACCAGCACTTAAAAATTCTGAAATGTTAATACGACCCAGCCAGGACTCGAACCCGGGACCTCTCGCATCCAAAGCAAGTACGCTAATGCATAGACCAAAAGAGGACTTCCCCGTCAGGTCTATACACTGAACGTACCTATACATTCGTGACATTATTCCCTCCCTCACACTAGACACGTTCTCGTGTATCAATCACAACATCAACTATCTCGGCACTCAATCCAATGGGGGGATGGGGGTCCACCTAGGCGTTAAGAAACCCTAGGGACCACCGCAGCCACCACTGTCGGGCGGGTGCTAATGTCCAGCCCTGCTCTTCAGATATGTCTACATAGTCATGGTAACTGCCTTTTATCATCAATTTATTGCCAATAAATCAATTGCAAACTTACAGATACGTCAATTGACTGCAATTTTCGAAAGTTCCTATTCTTATGAAAGTGATGTCGTTGTCTTGCGCGTCTCTATAAATTGAAAAAAAAAATTGTTTGATCTATTTACGGTCGAAGGTTAATGATTTAAGGATGTTACCATGAAATGACCTGGGATCAACTGTTTGAACAATTTGGGATTTGGACCTAATTATTTTGACCTTGGGTGACCTTGATCGGAGCCCTTTGGACACTCCTTGGAGTGGGGGCCATGTGTAATGGAGTTTGGTATAGATTGACGCACTATGTCTCTAAGTTATGTGCATATACCCCGGCGTTATGTGCATATACATTGAAACACACAAACTCACACCACTTTGACACGTGACCTCGGATGACCTAACTAAAGTGAAATATAAAAAATATTATATTTCAATGCTACTATTTTCCCTTTGTTTACATAAAGATAGAATTTATGTCTTGATTATTGCTCAATTTACAAGTTAATTATGCGAATGCTCATATGAGGTGAATGCAAACATGATGCAAAGGAACGTAGATATTGAAAATAGGCAATACAGAGGTCAAACGGGGAGATATAGGAGTCGCATTACTCAGCCGTTTTCTGCAGGCAAAGTGGTGAAAGTTGATTACATTTTCATTCAAAACCAACACCCCACATTCATGACATTTATACAAATACTCGCGCGTGTTATCTACGAGTAAGGTTTGCGTCTTATAAGCAAAACGCAACGTGTGCAACATTTATTTACGCATTGCCTTTCGGGTAAGCGTCGAACAACACGAAAAAAATAGCCCGAAATAACGTGAGCATATAAAGCGTATGCATTTTGTTTCACACGCGAACCGTGTCTGTCTTTCAAGTAGCGTGTATTGCGGCTTGTTATGATCAAAGTACGCCAATACAAGTTTCCCGCTTTTCAGTTGCGAAGACTCTCGACGTGTGGCAGGTGGAGCCGTAAAATGCTCACCCTCCATGAGCGACAATCCAAGATGGTTGCCGTCTCATAGGATTAACACGGCGGTGAAATCAAAATGGCGGCGCGTACCGATTCCCCTTTTTAAATTCCTTGGTAGGAACTTATTACCGCGATCGTCCTTAAATCACTTCTAATGTTTCCTACCACTTCGTATTAATATATCCTATATTAATTTATCTTGCTTTACATTTTGTTCTATTACGCAAATTCTCATACACTCTTATTTTTTACCAAATACGTAACGGTTGTAAAAAGTACCAATCAGTACCACATTGTTAACAGTTTACACTGGTTGCATGTGTAAGCTTGTCTCCTCTGTGTACCTTTTTACCCCAGTGTCGATACAGTATGTTGTGGTGTGTAATAAATTTTCATGTTTTACTAAACTTACTTGGTCAAAACTTACCATTAGACATTCAGTTTGGATAACTCCTCTCGTGCTACGGAACTACCGTGTCTGGTAGGTCAGCACACTAACGCTCTATTGACAGCAAAAACTTGGACCATTGAGTATGCGCATTTTGACTGTTAACGAAGTCACCGATGATGTTACCTCAATTATCCAGGTCAGATATGGAGTTTACTTTTTTTAGACATTGTTAGATATTTTTTTCTAGTTTATAGTTGCAGCGGGGAGCTCATGGAGTTGGGGTTTTCTTGTACTGGCTGTTTAAATATAGAAACTAAGTACTATAACAATTATCTAACAATGCCTAAAAAGTCAACTACAAGGTCAAATGTGACACTATGATTAGGAAATTGACATGAAAATGCTATTTTAGTGATGTGAAAGCATTTTCAGAGATTTGTATGCATTTTATAAGTATAATTAACAAAAGGGAGTTATTGGAGTTAGGTTTTCTTACACCGGCGTTTTTAATTAAGAGTCAATACGCCGGGGAAGTAGTGACGTCATAATTTATGTTAAATCACCCAACACGTGTGTTTTGGACCCAAACAAACGGTGTGACATTTTTGCCACACGTTAAGTCTATGGGGAATAAAGTCCGACTCCGATTTTATACCATAACTATCGTCTAAAACAAAAATTAAGGAAAACACGCCGGCCTATAATTATGCTGAAGGTTGTGACACAGGTTGTGATAACAAGCCAGGACGGGACCCCTGCCGTTATTTTCGTCTTCCAACCGATAAAAATCAGTCTGAATTCATGAATTGTATGTTTACGTGTGCCTACTATTTGTTTGGGTCCAAAACGCACGTGTTGGGTGATTTACATAAATTATGACGTCATTACTTCCCCGGCGTATAGTAATTATGACATTTTTAGGCCTATGACTTACATGATTAAGAATTCCGTCACGGTAGTTATGTTAAACAGGCCATAGATATCTTGGAGATGGTTACTGTACGCATACCTGAAGAGTTGAAAATATTTACATGAATATTGCCAAAATTCCTCTCCATCCAAACAGTAACATTAAAAAAAAAAAAAAAAAAAAAAAAGATATCAATTTTGATTTTATCATTTCATCTGTTGCACCATTTACTAAGCTTTAAAATGACACTATACTTGTTGAAATTGATCAATGCCTTCAAATTTTACAGAAAATTCTTTTTTTTTTCTGTCTATTTTCGCCTGTCTCTTCAAGGTGTCCTGTCGCAAGGTCCCTCTTTCCGAGGTGAGTCATCACATATATAGTCATAGTGTGAGTCAGCCTTTCTATTCAGAAATAATTATTTTCCTTTTCTTTTATCTATATTATTCAAGTATTTCAAATCAATTACTATAGTATTAAAGCAACTTACAGTTTTCTTAGTTGGTAGAACCTTTCCAAAGATAGCTTCTTAATGAGGTTGAAACCGATGTTCCTGAGGGAAATTGAAAATATATTGTTAAACTCAGAATACTGTCAAGAATGCTGCTTACCTGTACCTGGACTTCAAACGTCTTGTACACTGTTATATATTTAGAATTTTTATAGAATACTGTTTATTTACAGTAAATGTTAAAACCATGTAAAAATAAGTGGTATGAGCACGTCTATCTATCTATCTATCTATCTATCTATCTATCTATCTATCTATCTATCTATCTATATATACACAATTCTTTGATGTTTTGTAGTTGACTTCACGATTTTGTTTTCACAATGTTGAAAATAAATATCGATAATAATATTTATATACTCTTTGATTGTCATATCGACAATATGCCCTGTTTGTTAAAAAAATAGTGTTTTTTTGTCGAAACACGTGCGTTTGAGCAGTGAATTGTTTTAACCCTCCTCACGGACACCATCCAACTTACAGATTTTTTACTTTCTGCATAAAACCGCAACAAAAACTAGGCATTTAAGTAACTTTAAATTTCTCCATTGCGATCATTTTTGATCAAAATAATGACGATACGCCCACAGATAGATGTAGAATAAAAAAAATAAATGTAAAAATAGATAAAAAGGAAGAAAGAAAAATAAATTTTACTTACAAAATCTTTGTATCTTTGGGGATATCAGTTGGCAAACTTGTAAGATGTGATCTGGAACAATCTACCGTCATATTGTTTGGGAAGCATTTGCACTGTGCAGGACAGTTGCCGTCATTCAATGTACCGTGTGCAGATATATCAGAACAACCATAAATCGTTAGTTGCATTAGAATGATTGATACGGTGTAAAAACGCATCAGGTTTATAAAAATTGTAGTCTCTGTTCTCTACGTTGAATTGGTTGGTATGGATATCATCTGAAAAAGGCAGTAAAATTAAGTAACGGGAATTTGTTAAAATTGAAAATTTTGAGTTTATCCAATGGCGTAAGGATATATATCACATATTTATAATGATTTAGACATGAAGCAAAATCAAGGTTTTAAGGGTACGAGGAATCCACATGCTCAGGAAAATGTGAATCCTAACTATTTTTCAATCATGAAAAGATAAATAGTTTCCACTGCCTTTGTGGGGACTCGAACCATGGATTATGGCGGGGGCTAGTCATGCATTACGAAACGAGAGATCTACCGCTGAGCTATTAAGGCAGCGTTGAGATGGTGAACTAAAATCTAAAACATAAACATTAGAATGCCGTATTTTTCTTTTGTTTACATAAAAATTGCAATTTTTGCCTCATTGGAATGCTCAATTTGTAAGTAAATTATGCGAATGCGTATATCAGACAAAATGTAGATAATGTAGATACTAAAATAAGGCTATTCACAGTTCAAACAGGGCGAACTCAGAGTCATAATTCACGCCCGGTTTTTCGGGCAAAACAACGCGGGTTTGTTACATTATCATTCAAAATCAACACAACACATTTATAAAATATTATTTGTAATTCAATAAAAAGTATCAAGCCTACAATCTGTCAAAATTTGAAAACAGGCGAATCGTTCGAACATCATAAAATTTTAAGGTTTCGGCGAAAAAGGTGTACATTTTTCAAAGTAGTTTATTGACGTAATTTTGACCTTGATAATGGACGTGAAATCACTACTAAAGTCTCATGTATAAACAACAGACTCTATTACATATGTACGCCAAAATTGTATTATTCTGATATGTGCAAGTAGGTAAAAAGTTGCAGTAAAGATGCCGTTGGCAAATATGGCACCCATTTAGGGACTGTAGCCTTAAATGATTGATAATATTTGCACAAATTTTAAACATTTTATTGTTTAAATCATCATTTATGTAATATCCTGCCAAATAAAAATGATTTTGACTCACTGTATACATGTACATATAAATTTAACCATCGAAAACTAATCCATAAATACATTTGTATATCTTTTATTTTCTGAAATATACATACATACAAAAATTAGACTTAGCTTAACATATTATAAGGGCATGCTTTAAACTTCAATTCTACAAAAGCATGTTTCACCACAGAAATTTCATGTACAGTAGGTACGTACGACTGTGATGTGTTTTGGAATAATTAATACAATACACGACGTTGAAAATGATTAACAACCATTTACTTACAGATTGTAGTCACAGTAGATTAGAAGTAATTCCTCCTTTGAGCGATATGAAAATGAAAAAAGGAAATAAAAACAGAAACGATGGATAACTACATTACAAAGAAGGGGAAATTCCCAATGCATTTGACTCAGTTACAGAGTAAATAAGCCGATCATAGCGAAGTTTCACTTATAGTCCAAGAGTATTAGTTTTAACATGGACATTTTTGGTAACAAGCTGATTTTTTCAGAATAGGTCCAGAAATATGTGTAGAATCACTGATAA
>JXSR01S004927.1:50818-61703 GCA_000969725.1 Ophiothrix spiculata
TTTTTCTTGTCTGGGATCAACCCAGACAAGCAAAAGCTAGCATACAAACAATAGCCAGGCTAGCTTTTGCTTACATGAAGTTAAAAATTGCTTTGTCTACCGCGTGATAGTTTTCATACACAAATGTTACAGCAAGTCACTCCACATTTTCGGTATCAATTTGTCACAGTTTCCGACAAATAGCATGATTTATATCATCTATGGTAACACAGCACTAGTATACTTCAGTGTTTTTTCTTACGCAGCACAAATATAGCAGAAACCATGAATGTATACCAGTGATAAGCTCCTGATATAGGATCTTAGTAAAATGTAAGTAATTGCTACATGATTTAAGCAAAAGGTCGGCTTTTTGAATACAAATGTAAGCAATTACTAACCAGACGAGCAATTGCTTGGAAGTGATTAGAAATAGCTTTTGCTGCCTTGAGAGAGCTTTTTCTTGCAAGTCAATGCTAGCTTTTAAGAATAGAAATTCAAGAAAAAGCTATAGAAATAGCATTTGCTACTTTTATGAATTCGGCCTAATTCAACAAAGCAATTCTTCATACTTCTTTATACTATGAGTTGCCACATATTACGGCATTTGGAAACAAGTTTAAACGATCGATATAATAGTCCGGGAAAAAAAAAATCATTTTTTTTTAGCCGACGTGGACGTCGTAGTTTTGCTTTTGACTGATATTGGTAGCTAAAGTGTCTACTTTCAGAATCTGCCGGGTGACAAAATGTCACCCCTTGGGATTTTGACAAATCCAAGAATGCGTCCAAAATGACCGCCATTTCCTATTTTCAGCCATAACTTCTTTGAAATTGTCCATATGATTGCGATTCTGGTGTCATAAATTATATGTTATTAGTGTCTAGGAATTAAACTAAATCAATTAGATAAAGAAATGGAGAAATACACATCGTACATCGTAAATCAATTAATTTAATGTCAAAGCAGCAGTTTAAGCTAAAATCAAGATGACGTCCAAAATGGCCGCCATAATAGCCGATTTCAATAAAATTGACCCAAACAGCCTTTTAAATTCCTAATATTACAAATAGCTATAAGTAATCAATAGGTAATAACACCCTTTGCCTCCTAATTTATTGCTTGATGGTATCAAATACAAAATGACACCTGGTCAGAGATCCAAACCGGCCGACAAATATGTTTTATGTGCAAAAATGGAATGTATCATAAACAAGTAATCGTTCAGAATAATTGACGGAAAATGGCTATAATCAATATTTGTAGCTCCAAATTATGTCAAATGCATATTTCAAATTCAAGATGGCCGTCAAAGTAGCTGATTTTCATTAAAATCTACCAAGACAGCCTGTAAAATATCACAAATAATCAACAGGAAATAACATTTAGAGTTACAACAAGATCATTTGCCCCATAATTATATAGTTAGCTTGTATCAGATTCAAAATGGCGCCTGTTCTGAGATTCAAAATGGCCAACAAAATATGTTTTTATGTGCCAAGATGGTTTTGAGGCACTTAAAACAGTATTAAAACACCAAATGTTCAAATAAAACGACTATAAGTGGCTATTCGATTAACAATAGGAGCATTTCTTCCTAAAAAAGGATGTTAGCATGTTTTAAACCATCTGCGGTCAACAATAGAAACATTTCTTCCCAAATAACTGGGTATAAGTATACAAACCCAACATGGAGCCTGTACTGAGAATCAGAATGGCTGCTAAATGGGTTAAAATGAGTTTGAAACTGTATCAAATACACCAAATGTTCAATATAATCGATCGAAAATGGCTTTGAGCGTAATAATAGGAACATTCCAATAATCACCTTGTTTAGGCTTTCGCCAAGGAAACCCAACTTGGTACTTGGTACCAAGTAAGCTGAAGGAAGCTTATCTTTAACAGGGCTCCCAAGATGTTTTTAAATTCAGTTTTGATTGCAGGAGGAAGACCGGAGTACCCGTTTTGCTATCATACACTATGGCAAATAGTAACTTAAAAAATCATTCGAGAGCTTAGATTATAGAGAATTAAAATATGTCATAAACTCAATTTTGAAAATCGCGACTTTCCGCTCATTTTGTCAGAGCACCACTCATTTGTGTCACAGAATTAGCTGTGCACAGGTGAGTTTATTCAATTACTTAAATGTTAAAATGCACAAAAAATGCAGGAATTGCATTGCCGGTCCTAGCAGCAAGGTCACTGTCAATCAAGCACAAATTCCAGGTTTTTGAGGTCCAGTGAATGTCCTTCACCCTGTCCAAAGTGAGAATGCAGAAGGTATCTGTACTTTATGAAATGTGTCCAACTGGTTGCAAGAGGAGTCAAAATGCCCTTCACCCTGTCCAAAGTGAGAATGCAGAAGGTATCTGTACTTTAAAAAATGTGTGGAAATAGAAAAGGATAGAAATATATAAAGGGTCAAAATGTTTCAATTACTGTCAGGCTTAACCCTTTGAACCCTGGCCATTCCACGTGTATCTGTACTGCTGACCATGGCCAACCCGAAAATTAAAAAGCTCTATATAACCCCTAAACTTACTTTGATTTTCATTTCCATTGCTTTACTTTTTCATTTTACAATAGTCTGAATTGTTCCAATAACCAGCATTCACAAAAGAGTACTATTTTTGTCAAACATATTCTACATTTACGTTGTAGTCTATGGGCAAAGCCGGTAAACCGGCTCATCGGGTATACGGTACAAGTACACCGGCTCGTCGGGTTCAAACAGTTTTTATTTGGTGAAAATCGGGTATATGGTTCTCAAGATATGGCCGATCAAAGTGGGGAAGTTTATTCAAAAAATTTCAAAAATGATGCATTCCCTATTCTTTTACATGTAAAAACACTCAACTGGTGATATTTAACACTATTTTAGTTTTAAGAATACACATTCAAACAAATAATAATTGCCAATGCTTCTGTTACCACCTTTGCTGTTGGAATTATGCTTGCAATTTTTTGATGTTAAATATCACTGGTTGAGGAATTTCTTATGTATTTCATTGTTTTTCATCCAGCTATTTTTTAAGTATTTTTTCAAAGAAATGCCATATCTCAAGAACCGATACTCCTATTCAGATGCTTTTTTCACTTAAATTTATTATAAATTAATATGATATGAAACATGTAACTTTGTAAGCTGAAATGCAAAATATAAGTATTATTACCCTAATCTTTAAACGCGATTATCTCGATTTGTGATTTTCGCGTACTTGAAAAAGTCATGCATAAAACTTTTAATGTTTTGAAGAGGCTGGAGTGATGAAAATTGGCACAAATATTGCTTATACATGTTCTGTGATCATATGAGAGCTTTTGCAGAAAAAACATCCAGGTCAAATGTTATAGCAGCTCAAAGCTTTCACCAGCAGCGAAAAATTGGCGGATCTGGCAACTTGTTGACAACCAAGTTTTACGATGTTATCAGTTGTAAAAATATATAGGGACGGAACTGGTCTATGCTTTATCACGCATTCATAATTTCAAGGTAGTTCATTAGTTTTATTGCTGTTAATAGTTTTACTGTCACCTTCTCCATAATGTGGTAAAAACTGTGAAAATCACTATGCTACACTGAAATGAGCATGCGACATGTCGCAAACTTGCTGATTTAAATCTTCTGTTTAAGTTGGAACAGAACAAGTAAGTTTAAAACATTATGAGAATACATAATTTATCCATGACTGATATAATAAAACAAAATCAACTGTAAAATTAAAGAAAAACAAAGTGAGCCAACTTAAGGGGGGGGGGTATAGGTTTTTTTTTACCAACAATTCGTTAAGATCAGGAAAATTAGATATTAGCACACAGAAAAACCTACAGAATCTTTACTTTCTAACGCTTTTTATTTGGGTTCAATCGGACATTCGGTTCCAAAGTTATAGCGATTTTAAGACAGGCAGTCAAAATTTTCTGGACGCTTTTCCTATACATTTGTATATAGAAGATTTAGATTTTAATAAGATAATTACATTTTCCTATAAAATAAATCCATCATTTTATCAAGATAATGCATTGTGAATAAAATGCAACTAAAATTTCGGAGTTTGTCGTTTTTTATGCATTTCTTCATTTTATCTCACCCTGCTATATTTAAACATGCTATTTTGAAAAAATCTGTAACTCCGCTAAATTAAATCCGATTTTCACCAAAATGGGCTTAAAATGTGTGTAAATTTATTATCTTTCATAGTGTTATAGTTACTTATAAATTTATCATATTTAATATTTTTTAAGTTTTAATTTTTTGCCAATGTTTAAAGGCCTATATCTCCGAAGTCATAAAACCGAAAACATGCGATACGAAAACAAACGTAACTCAAAAACGAAATATAATATCAAAAAGATTTTTGGCATAATTATTAAGCATGAATAGGCGGAGAAAACCATGGAGCCGGATTTTTGAATTTCGTTTCCAAATTTGAATTATGGTCCGAAATTACCTGATTGGTCGGTTCCTGGTTACCATGGCAACCAAATCGAAAATCCCGATTCATGGTTTTCTCAGTCTTGTTATTATACACCACATCCCCAAATATGGTGAACATGCAAGATTTTGTTTTCTAGTTACGTTCGTTCTTGTGTTTAGCTTATCAGAGGCTATCGTCGTTACCATGGCAACCAGTTTAAAACAAAACCTATTTTTGGAAAGCTCTTAGCCTAAGCTTCATTATGATATATAAAACTCTTTGGTAAACACGCACTAACATCATGAAATCATGATCCGAAGGTCGTGGTGAAAAAACGTATACCCCTCCCCCTTAATGTAGGGATGATAACAACATAAGGCTAATGTCTAGAAAATATAGTAATGAAAAGAAAAAAATTGTAAATAACTTTGAAGGCCTAATGTTTGCACAAACAAAATATAACGAACTCAACAAACAACTGCAATTAACAAGAAACGGATAATTTACAAAAGAGACGATTAATAAACAGGCTGTACAAGCTTTCGGAAAGTATACTTTCCTTCTTCGGGTTTACAGAAACATATAAACAAGAAAAATATGCAAATAAAAATACAACAACATTATCAAAGTATATTCCATGAGTGTGATGGTAAGAATCGGCTCGTGAAAAGGAACAATCAATCTTTCAATTCGGGATGTTATATTTTACCATCACACGAAATAAGCAGTTAATATTTTTTATATGACTAATCTATAGATTCTAGTCATTTGATTACACATTTAAACTATTGTTCTTACCCATTGTTCATCTAGCAGAAAGCAATACTGTATGCTGTATTTTTGATATACTATCAAACTGATGAAAGTGATGGTGAAGACTATCAAACGGATGATAGTGATAGTAAAAATGACAAATGGTCATGTGTTACAATCTAACCAATCAAATGACTTGAATCTATGGATGAGTTAAATAATACAAAATATCTTTGTGGAAGGGTATGTCCTATTCCACTCAACATACCGGCTTGTGAAATGGAACAGAACTTGAGCGATGATATTTCATCCATCATATTCATTGTCAGCTAATATCTTTGTTAACGTCACTGGAAAAAAATGCTCAGGAAGTTCATTTGTGTCAAAAGGGATATCATAGTTGGACTTGCTTTCATAATCTTATATGTTTTGCAAACTTTTACTTGTTCACCAAATTCGCTTGATCACAGGTGGTGAGGAGCTAATCAGTGTTTAGCACTCATTTGCTGAGAGCAATTGTTAGCAATGTCAATGCTAGTTTTGTACTACCTGTTTCAACATTCTACCAACACTACCATCAAATCAACAACATTGTTCGTCATGTCCTTCATTATAATTGCGTAAGGCCATGTCTTATTGGTGATTTTTATATCTTATCTAAGCGCTTTCTTCTCGTGTCTACACAGGAACAAACACCTTTTTATAGACCATATTTTCTGGTCAAAAACACATGATATAGCACATTCAATTCAAATGGTTGTAGAAAATGTTACTGATTTTTATAAATAAATTTCAATATGAAAATTGAAAAAAGAAAAAAAGAAAAAAACCAAACACCTTATGTTCAAAATAATCTATGAAAAATGGCTTTGAGGATAACCATAGGAGGAACATACCATTCCATTTTTGGCCATTTTTTGACCTTATTTGGGATGAAAATCAAAAAATTGGCCAAAATCCAAAAAAGTAAAAAAGACGCAGCATGCGAGTGGGTGTTTAAAATTAAAATACCCATTCCTAGGTCATTTTTTCAAAAAATGTTATTTTTAGCTTGGTTGGAAACCCAAATGGCCAAAAAATGTGTTTTTCGTGATTTTCTCCAAAAAATGTGATTTTTGGTCAAAAATCAACATCACCATCATGTTCCTTGTGAAAATTCCTTTCTGGAAATGTATACTTTTATTAACTTTAAGCACTTTGTTCAAAAGTTATGGTACAAAATAAATTTGCAAAAATGCAACAATGAGTGATTTAAGTGAGTATTAAATACCCCAATTGTTCAAAATAAACGATGGAAAGTGGCTTTGAGGATAACAATAGCATTTTACCTAAATAAGGTTTTTAACATGTTTCATATCCAATATTTATAATGTTTCAAAGTCGCTTTAAATATCAATTTTCATGCATACAATTTAATAAATAAATATTTTGGTGATTTTTTGTGATTTTGAATTACAGTAAGGCTCAATAATAGATTTTAAACATGCAAACAACATTGTTTGGGAAGCAATGCTCCTATTGTTACCATCAAAGTCATTTACCATCTAGTGTTAGTTTGTACATTTGGTGTTTACGATACTGTTTTAAATTTAGTCACCTTACCCAATTTTTGTGCCTAAGATCATATTTTGGTGAAAATTTTAGATATCAGTAGAGGCTTCATACTGGATTTGAAACATGGTAACTCCATATCTTGGCTGGAATGTTCCTTGAAATTTGGTTAGCCATAAATTCTTTTGAATATTTTGTGTTTTTGATATAGTTTCAAATTCACCTTAACCAACTCTTAAGCATAACATTATGTTTGATGGCCATTTTGGATCACAGTACAGGCTCCATAATGGATTTTTGAATCTGCTAACAACATTATTTGGGAAGAAATGTTTCTATTGTTACCATCAAAGTCATTTGTCCAACTATTTTTTTGTATTTGGTGTTTTTGATCGATACCATTTTCAAAATGACTTTATTGGATTTGAAGTATGTAAACACCTGTATTTGAAAAGAAATTCTCCTACTATTACTTATAAAACCACTTTCCATCGATTATTCTTAAATTTTGGTGTTCTTGATACCATTCGAAGCGACTGTATTCCATTTTTGCACATAAAAACATATTTGGCGGCCATTTTGGATCTCAGTACAGGTTCCATCATTGGATTTGAAACATTCTTATACCCCTAATCAGGAAAAAATGCCTCTATTGTTACAAAAAAACCCCATTTTCCATCGATTATTCTGAACATTTGGTGTTCTTTTGATACTGTTTTGAACTGCTTTCAAACTATATTTGCACATAACACTATATTTTGGCGGGCATTTTGGTTCTCTAAACAGGCACCATTTTGAATTTGAAATAAGTAAACAATAAAATAAGGAGGCAAATGATGATGTTGTAACCCTCAGATGTTATATCTTGTTGACTACTGCATGTAGATACTTATGATATCAGACGTTTTAAAGGCTGTTTGGGTCAATTTTAATGAAATCAGCTTTAATGGAGGCCATTTTGGACGAAATATTCGTTTTAGCTAAACTGCTGCTTTGACATTAGATCTATTGATTTAGTTTAATTCCTAGACAATAAAACATATAATTTGACACCAGAATCTTAATCATAGGATAAATGTCAAGGAGGTTATGGCTGAAAATAGGAAATGGCGGCCATTGTGGACGCCATCTTGGATTTTCAAAATTGCAAGTGGTGACATTTTGTCAAGAGAAAGACAATGAAAATAAGGTTCAGAAAATGACTTTTTTGTTGTGAATTTTATTGTCTGTGTTGATGTTTTGGGCACTATAATAGTGTGCGCCATAACTGCCCAACAAAGTAAAACGCAGTATGTGCATTGCAGATCAACTGCAAGCTACTCCCTTTTCCCTTGGAGAACTACTGCACAAATAAGCAGACGATCAATTCACTTGCATAATTCTAGGCAGTATCTACTATATCAAACATATATACAGTGTGTGCCAATAACAACTGCAAGATTTTTACGATTGTTTTCTGAGGGAATTAGGCTACAGGTAATAAAAAGAATTATCGAATTTTATTGTACAGAATCTCATCTTCAAACAGCTTTTTATTTTGTGAAATTTGGAGCTTTGGTTTTTATTAAGTTGTGACAAATTCTATGAAGCCCTTAACTTAGCCCTTGAGGTGGTCCGATTTCATGATATCAATACCACAATCAATATCGAAGGACGGCTGCAATAAAGGCAATAAAAGCAAAGAAGCCTTATCTACAATTGAAAAAAAAATCACTTAACTGCATTTGTGTTCATCGAGTGCTTTAATACTAAAAGCCAATTGAAAGTATCTAATCAAGCAAAAAAAAGCCAGGAAAACTTTTTAAATTGTAAGAAATAACAGTTTTTGTTGTTATCTCTGAAAAAAGTTCCCGAAGCCGAAATGTTAAATTCCGCCTCTGAAATTATGTATGACATAATGTGACTCAGTGTTTATGTGACACTTAGTTTTAAAGTCTATTTTGATACGAACTGGCATTTTTTTCTCTCTCAAAGTTGTAATTGCAACTCAGTACTGCCCCTAAATTGGTTTTACAATAAGGCGGCGAAAGACGAAAGCCCTTGACCATGGTGACTTTTAGTTTGTTTAAAGCCGATGCTGACTGAACTACCACAACTAAAAGTATTCCATTATTGATAACAATTCTCTCTTCAAATTGATCATCTTTTTGATTTGAAATGAAAGTAATTAATGAACAATCCTTAGATAAACAAATTGTAAAATCATTTAAATCAGTTTAAAGGTGCTCATTTCTTGGATGCATATCACCCTATTGCTGGATTAACAGACTTCATCTGATTTTCACAAATCGGACCAGAGTGAAATGTGTGCTCCATTTTCAATGTGCTGTATCTCCGGACAGGAATGTCCATATGGAATAGTCAGAAAAGTCAACTTGTAGGCACCTAAGATGCACATTGCTCATATGATATCATTAATATCATACAGGGACACAGAGGCAGATAACTTTGTCGATACTGTCAAGAATAATAATTGCAAATTTGACTTCGCCGGCTATTTTCGATATGGGCAAAAAATGCCGATTTGTTACGTACTTCCTTTACTTTCACAACAATTTACCAAGACTTGACGTTACGTTGTTGGAAGAGTATTCCTATGTTAAATAATTCTGCGAATATTTAGGCTATTTGATTGATCCAGCAAGATCATGATTGATTGCAAGCTGAGCAATCAATTTCTCTTGCTTTGGCTCACAGATGATGCATTTGATGCCAGAGTTTCAGCTACTTTACAACAACACCAACAGAAGCAGTGTCCATTTCTCTGCTGATCTCTAATTGCTCTCCAAATAACCAACAAACAATTCCCTGAAATGAAAAGTTATACTCATAAATCTTATTCAACTTATAGACAAGCTTGACTTTTAATCCGTCATATTTCCAAACGATGAATCCTTATAATGAAAAGAGGGTAAGGAGTAACACCACCTGACTGACCAGAACATGTTTTCATAGATTTTTACAGGTATTTATTTCTCTCCATTATTTTGTTGGTATTTTGCTTATAATTTTATCATTATTTTTTCCCATTTGATTTTTGACTTTTACCCCCTCCTTCAAACTGCAGAGTCATTTACAACAGACTGATTTTATGCCCACCCTAGTGATGTTACCTATGTTTCACAGAACCCATCTAGATAGGGCACGTTAAAATAATTTCTTATTGCAAGTTTACCCTAATTATGGGGTTTGCTCCCTAGGTACATCTTGATCAAGTAAATGATCAAGCAAGTATAGGTTTTCCCGGACGATTTCAGCAAATATGCACATCTATTGGTAAAACAATCATTCAATTTCGCCCAAATTTTTAAACGACGTGATATCCAACTTTCAATTTCGCTAACCTTGCATTCGATTTAATTTATCAAAAGTCGAAAACTTACGAAAACAGTCGAAATGCACATAGTGATTCATTTAACCGATTACAAATAAGTGATTAAGCACTCTGTTTGACGAAATGTGTGGCCAATTATTAGGAATGTGCACTCTATTTCGGAGCGAATCTACTCGCCATTATGATACGAACCAAATTGAATATTCTTTTTCCATTTGTCATGATTCAAATCTGCAAATACTGAATTGAATTTCACAAAGAGACCGTATATAGCTATGGCTATACAAATTTAGGTTTCAGTTTTTATTCCATATATAGGCCTAAAGTTTATTTCAAGCCAAATTGATATTTTCGTTTCATTCTTAAATTTTAGGATTGTATAGATAAAATTCAAAAAATTGTCATTAATCCGGTAATATGCAATGATAGGTCTTGCCGTCGAATGCTTGATACCTAGAGTATCAGCAACCTACAAACAGTGTGTGTCTTCAGCCTCAAAGGCATCAATCAGACAGCGGCGTAGCTAGTAGATGTGTCGCCCGGGGCAAGAAACTAAAATTTCGCCCCCCCCTCACTGAGCTCGCGCGCGCCACTAACGGGTGGGATCCAGGGGCCCGCTTTAGGGCCTGGTGGGGGTCGAGGGGGCGAAACCTCCCGAAGCCAGAGGGCTTCTACACACTCTGAATGACAGGAGAGGCCATTTCCTGGGGCAAAATACTTTTTTTAAATACCCATTGTCTTACGGACACAAGTGAGAGCAGTAGAACACAATACTTTATCACCCACTATAGTTTGGGTCCAGGTGTAAAGCCACGGTGGGGGTAGAGGGGGCGAAGCCCCCCGAGA
>JXSR01S004929.1:7816-18238 GCA_000969725.1 Ophiothrix spiculata
ATGAACTGTTGTGTGTTTTATTAATATTATTTTTGAAATTATGATGTTTCAAGTTTACACTAGTTTAACCTTTTCAAAATATGAAAATAAAAATGTTTAAAACAATTTTTTGGATCAAAAGCTACTGTACATGTACTTCTAAGTTCTAATCTTTATGATCTTTAAACTGAAAGCTATAAACACATTTTAAATTTACTCTTTACTGTACATGTAACTGACAATAAAACAGTTTTAATTTCTTAAATACATGCATCATATCAGTACTATAATATTCAAGCTTCACCATTCACGTTTTACTGTGAAAATTAAACATGTTGTCACCTGCCCTTGACAATTTCAGACCTAATCAGAGGTGGTTTTCAGGATATCCCACAATGCATTATTCTAATACACTGATTGTATAATATGCCTGCAAATCCAATTCAACTCCTATACTTATGTACAGGTTGCTGAGGTTTTTGAGGTGTCGGCAATGTGGGTAAACACTGGGCTAGTGTGAAAAGAAACACATCCCTAGAAAGATATGAATGAGTACTATTCAATGGAATTCTCAAAATTCTAATAGCCCCTTGTCCAGAAAACCATTATTGCCTATTACATTTCAATGTATCAGAATGATGCATTATGGGATATCCTGAAAACCACCTCTGAGACCTAATATAGAAAACTTAAAAAGACTCTTGTTTGGCAATTGGCACATTTAGAAATAATATGCATCCATTTTGAAATTAACTTGCATATAATAGTGTACTTTACAATGCATCAAATCCATTAAATCCA
This sequence comes from Ophiothrix spiculata, assembly GCA_000969725.1. NCBI lineage: Eukaryota > Metazoa > Echinodermata > Ophiuroidea > Amphilepidida > Ophiotrichidae > Ophiothrix > Ophiothrix spiculata. Next base: position 8,597 of record JXSR01S004929.1, read on the forward strand.
ATGGAAAATTTTTCATCAATAGCCACCAAAAATACAGGATGTCTTATTTATACCCGTTTTCCCAAGAAAACTTGGTCCCTAAAGCAAGGTTTTATTTTATTATGGCAGTGGAAACTTGTTAACACAGTTCACATGCATAACATTTTACTACATACATGTATGTGTTATCAGAACTACATCAAACACATTTATAATGTAAAAGATATTCTTGGGAATAATAACAAAGTACTACGTGCTATCAGGAATTTCATTTTATAATGTGTTAACAAGTTGCCACTGAATTACAAAATGCTGATAAATTAATATTACTTTACATAATTCAAAATTCAAAACTCATTTTGATAAAAATTAACCAATATCCTCATTTACCAATTTATACATACATGTATGTACTACAGAGTTTGCATTTAGTTTTTGTTCATGATACATAATGATCATGATTAATTAGGCTTTCCTGGTTTCAATTAGCTGGCACACATGTGCATTTATGCAAAAAAATTGTTAACACAAGAAATGTATATTATGAATGAGGTACTTTAATAACACATTAAGAGTATCATGGTTAAAGGAACATGGTCCGATATTTCAAAATTGAGTTTTCAGTTTCTTATGACAGATCACCAATAAAGAGGTTTCAGTTTCTTATGACAGATCACCAATAATGAGGTTTCAATTTTAGGTATATCGATCTGACGGTTTTTATTTTATATTTTTGTATAATATAACTAAGCAATTTTGTCTTTCAGAGCTCCTAATTAATAGCCTACCATAAAAAGATATATTTCACTTTTTTACAATTCCAAAAAGTAACATGTTTCAGCTGTAAAATTTAACATGGAAATTGGAATATAGGAACAATATTGAGGATTGTGGTAAAAGCCAAAATCTCAGAAAAGTTTGAGAAAAAGTTGTAAAAGCAATCGAACCATGCTTCTTTAACAGAAGTTTTTTTTTACAATGTATATCTAAAAACTAATGTTTAGCATTGGGGACAAGACATGCGGAGTCATTACAAACTGTTAATTGCTTTTGTACATGCGTCATTTATGTTTCCCCACTTAGTACTGCAATTAAGCACATCAATGATAAAACTTTACATGTAATGATACTTACAATTCTGAATTCAGTGCATGACGACTGCAAAGCTTTTGTACCATGTATCAATTTTGATTCTGATTTTTCATATCATTTTAAAGTTTTCTCAAAAATAATATAGTTATATATTTAGTTTGTTAAAGTTCTCAGAACACGTATCAAATATGTATAAATGGTACTCACTCAAATAATTTTCAATTCCTGTCAGTAATTGATCTTTGATAACGTAACCAAATTACTGGGTTGCCGTTTGGTGATGATCTGGTCGTAGATGATCTGGACTACCAGGTGACTAAAGGAGGCTATTTGGATCAGAAGTAGGGGACAAGACACCATGAACAAGGATGAGGGTCTTATAAACTATGACCAGATCATCACCAAACGGCAACCCAGTAATTTGGTTACGTCGTCAAGACCAATTACTGGTGTTGACAGCTCACCAGATCAAGGTTCCTGACAGGAATTGAAAATTTCTGAGTGAGTACCATTTATATAGGATTCGTATTCTGAGAACTATTAAATGACTTTTATCCTGATGAATCTAATACAAGAATATAATAATAATAAAACATTGGGAAATAATCATCCTACAAAATTGCAGGTATCATTTTATAATCAAACATAACACAGGCCTGTCATTTAAAAATATTGAGCCAAATAAGAAAATTGTGTTTTACATCCCCACCTCCTCCAATTTTTCAAAATTTTCCTTTTTTCCCAAAAACTGTTGAGCTGAAAATAGATACCGAAAAGTATTTTCATTCATTTCCCATTCACTTTTTTATATTTTACTTGGCCCATATGTCCATGTACATTGTGTACAAGATCAAGTTTTTCATGAACCAAATATCTTGGAATAAAGTGCATCAACCTAAAATGCATTCAAATTATACCTACATTTGTACCATATATCTATTTTTAGTGCAAAACTGATCAAAATGGATCAATACAAAAATGAAAACCAACCTTTTCAATGTACACAGCTGGAATGCATTCATGAAGATATTTTTAACAACATACATGTATATTACATTACATTATAATTAGTATTAGCTCTTTTTTCAAAATTATTACATGTATTTACAAAAACGATATATTGAGATTTGTAAGCAAGATTCAAGTGTGCCAAATTATACATTTTTACAAATTACAATAAACATCATAATAATGTTAAGATTCAAATTGCTACAGTACAGTACACACATACAAATGTACATTCACGTCAAAACGTCACTTGCCTTTGATTAAAATATAAATTCTCTATGTAATTTCATCTACAGATCAACATGCGAGTGCAAATCTGCACTGTTGCCATATGTTAAATTTATTTGTCTTGTTATCATTTAGAAAAAAAAATTGATCAAAATTTCCCTTCCATATACATTCATCAGTGGTTTTTGAAATGGTTCTTCAGGTGACACCCGTCACCTGGACAACCATTTCGAAAGACACAGGACACTTGACCCAAGACTGGATATTAAATGTACATCTGTGCAAGATGTAAATTTGACAGCTATTGCAGATAGGAACTCTCTTGCACTCTCTCTAGCAAGATAGTGTAAAACCAGAAAAATTGTCATTTGACTAATTTATGTAGGTTGTACTTAAAATTCCAAGTGAAAAGTGTTAATCCGTAATACACACAAAAAAAATTGTCTGAAATGTGTGCAATATGTTTGGTGGTTAGACATTACTTATTGAAACATAATCAAAGGGAACAAGTTGGATGTTGGAAATATTGACTTTGTGTTACATAAAATTCTTATGCTTTTTGAATAAATTTAATGTTCCAAAAAATGACGTATCTCTGGTCAAATAAGCTAATTTATTATGACAGAATCAAAATGCAGTACTTATTTTTTATTTCAATCATTTCACTTGGGTTACAATAAAATTGAAAATTGCTGACGTACACAACTCATTTCCCTTAATCATGTCATCCAATGGGCTAGTTTTGATATGCTGTTTTGAAAGAAAAACAAATTTGAGCTACACATAATATGGAATTAATATTACCAGGGAATATTATGTATTCAGGGTCTCCAAAGGTTGGTACATGTACATGTAGACTTTCCAGGTCAAATCTGTTCGACTTTGTTGGCATAATTTTTTGGGCAGAAAAGAACTACAAAAACTTGGAAATATTGCTCACAGTTTAAAAATCAACTTTTTGATTTAAAAGACAATACACTAATTGTTACAATTTTGATTTTTGTGAGATCTTGATTGGTCACTCCATACATCTGCAAAACCACTGTTTTATTTTTGAACATTTTCATTTTGAATATTTCTCATGTGTACATTTTTTTCATGGTGTGAAAAATGACAAATTTCATGTGAAATTTCCCATAACACAAATTTTCAAATGCTTAAGTACTGATTTGGTGTATCTAAGCTATTCACTGTAAAGTGGAAGTTCCTCGTTTTGGAACTAGTCCTCGTTTTCTAAAAACGAGGAGGCTACTCGTTTTTCCGAAAACGAGAAACAAAACAAGAAGCAAAACGAGTAATTGCCTCGTTTTGTTACTTGTTTTGGAAAAACGAGTAGCCTCCTCGTTTTTAGAAAAACGAGGACTAGTTCAAAATGTGGAACTTTCACTTTACAGTGATTGTTAGGATACTGACTTCGATCAGCTTATTCTTTTCATGGTGAAACTTATAAGCCTTGAGGAGAGGAATTCCCAAGTTCCCAACTTTCATTTTGAGTGTAAAATTCTATTTTAAATGGAGGTCTCTATATAAACGACATGCTTCAGAAAGGGTGGGTCTAGAAAAATCCAAAAATTGTCAAGAGAGTTCAGAGAATTTTCAGTAAATGGGTGCCTTGATAAAGATGCTGGGGTTGAAAAGGATGGGCTGCTTACCATGTGAGTAGGCACTCTGAAAATCAGAATGAGCATGCATATGAGTGATAAGATATTGCTGTCCCAATTTTTGTCTCCCACATTGCCAAGCTAGGTTTAATCAATGAACCAAAGTGGGACAAATTCAGTAAATTTCTAAAAAGGATGGGTTCAGAAAGTTTTGAGTATAAAGGGTTTCTGGATAAAAGGTGGGGTTAAAATAAAATGGGTGGGGTTCAAACCTCACTGCATATAGTAATAGTAAAGGTAATTTGTCATTTCTACTAATTATACATACTTTAATTTGCATATCTACTTTAAATATATACAATACAATACATTGTACACAATAACATGCTCAAAAGTTGGAAACTACTTTAAAAGGTATTAAACCAAATTATAAAAATATAAAATGAATTAAAATTACTACAACGGTCAATACTTTAAGGCTGTCTGTCGATTTCCGTTTAATTTGTCAATTTGTCGTCTGTTTAAACATTTAAAAACGGATATTATCGACAACCTTGGTCAATACATTAATGATGATTAAGTACAAATGCAATGTTGTAGTGTGATAAGCCCATATAAATTTTAAAAACCCCACTTCATTTTTCTAGTCAAACCATTTGGACTTTCCCTATAAAGTTGGATTCTCTTCTCATCAGTTTAGAAGATGGACTCTTAAATGCTTTTTGGTGGTCAATGGAAAATGAGTTCTCGCAAAGACCTTCACACTTACTAAAAGCACTCTGAAATTTCAGAAATTATTGGAAATGACTGTTGAAATCAGATAAACATTGTGGTACCCACACTGTAAAGTAAAAAGCACTCGTTTTGGAACTGGCACTCGTTTTGGTACTCATTTTACTACTTGTTTTGGAAAATGAGTAATAAAACAAGTGCTTTTGTGGTTTTAAAACGAGTGCCTGTTCCAAAACGATTGCTTTTTACTTTACAGTGCCAGTTATTTTTTAAACTGCGTGCACATGTGCTTAGTAAATTTGCAAATGCAGACCTGCCCTGGTATAAGTTTACAAAAAAACAAAAGAAATGTTTTAGGATTCAGGAAGCTTACTCTCTGTATTTTAGAAAAAAATTTCATGAAGTTTGTCAGTGTCCTAGGACAATCAAGGTGCAAATTTAGGCTATTTTTATGCACAATATCAGCTCACTACATAACTACATGTACATGTAACAGCATAATTACATTGTCAACCCTTTGAACACTAATAGCATATTCAGAGTCTTGTCGATATGCATCGATCGATGCCAATTGACGCAAAGTTTTTACATGCGCTATGCACCAGGAATAGTGCGTGTAAAAAACTGTGTGTCAATGGCCATCGATCGATGGATATCGACAGACTCTGTATAAACCATAACTGTGACTAAGGTCACTACCGGTAATCACTCAAAACTACTTTTTGGTTTACATGCAGGAGAAATTTTCATCATTTATCTAAAAACTAATTGCCCATTATAGTGTGAAGAATTTAATATCAAAATACATTTTTGACATGTCAATAAATTAAGTACAAGTTCACATTACCAGCAAAGATCAATCATTTATCAATATTCCAATCCATACGACTACTGATAGAAATCAATACCGGTAACAAAAAATAAGTCAATTAACTTGTTTTGATCAAGGGGATACTCAAAACCAGCAACATTCAAAAATTATAAATGTGTTTGTATTTAATGACCATTTGATCTTTTTATTTCAATTCATTTTCTCCAAAACAAAAGCTACATTGATAAAACTTATCAGTTGAAGTTTTATTATAACTGATAAATGTTTTACAGATTTTTTAAATACTAGTTTCTTGATATGGTCATTACCAAATTGGATGCTCATATACGTGCCTTCATTTTAAAACTAAGTAGCAAGCAATTTCAATAGATTTTAAGGGCCAAGCCATTTTCTAATTGGCCCTTTTTGTATGTACACAGAAAAAAATTGAACATATCAAGACAGTAACATAAGTGTGCTCGTCTATGTTTGTTTCATATACAGAATAGAGAAAATGTACAGAGTCAGAAATCATATTGTGATTATTGACATTATAATTCTAGATCTGACTATCACCCCATTCACACAATGCGAAAAGTCGTCATCGATTTCACTTAGGTCATCATCGATTTCAATTCTATGACTAAGTGTGAACATGAACATGTTCGGGTTGTATTAAGTCGCTTGCAAAAAGTCGATTTCAAAAGATGACTTATCAACTTATTTTAAAAAGAAATCGCTTTTGTTGTAATCGATTTGCAATTTTCACTAGTGCGAACAGACATCGTCATCGATTTCGGTTTTAAAATTTGACATCTGGATGGCTACTTTGTCACCAAGTCAAAGCGATTAAGTTGAAAGCGATCAAATTGCTACGTGTGTGAACGCTCCAGTTTTATGCTAATCCACAAAATCGATGACGACCTTTAAAGTTAAATCGATAACGACTTTTCGCATGGTGTGAATGGGGTATTAAATACTCTTCATTGCATACATCAATTATAACAAATCTGCTACATCTACCACCTTTGGTCAAATGATTTTACAGCTAGGCAATTGCTTTTCCAATATATTAAATTTGCAATTTTTAAAAATATCTATATCTGAATTAAGCAAATTTGGAATTCATTTTAAATGATCCTGCAGTGCAAACAAAATCTTGTATCTTTAATGAGCTTTGCTCATTTTGTTTGAAATGTACAGAAGAGCAAGCACTTACATATAAATTTACATTTCTAGGAGTATTTAATATATCTACTGCAGTAAGATGAGGATTAAAATAATCCAAAATCTCTAAGTCACAGTACTTAGAAAAATAAGTTCACCATGCACTTGAGAATGTTTTTCGAGACATTGATGATGATACATGTACACTGTACCACAGGGGTAACATTTCAGTGTAGTTTTCATTCATTTGGCGTATAGATGTAAAACGCACGCACTCGTCTCTTCTGACCAGGCATGGTGCAATACAGCAGGTTCAAACCCAAGTTGTATGGGCTGTGAATCTATTTGGTGCTGGTATGCCATGTAATAAATTGTAGACCTACTTGTCATAAGAGTGAGTGAAGTAGGCCACCTTCAGTCCTTTCCAATTTGGTGGCAGCAGTGGGATCTCGACTATGATCCCACCACTGCCACCAGATTCAATGGACCAAACACCCCTTTAAAACTCAATACGTCGATCCTGGGTTTCCACCCGGAAGTCAATCTTTACCGAAATTTTAGCCCAAACACAGTTTTGCCTATAAAACTAATAAGCCGTGACATTAGCTCTTCCAATTCATATACTTAAAAGCGGGCAATTCATATACTTAAAAGCGGGCAATTTTAATTGTTGTTTAGGATGGGTGGTAGTGCGCATCCATTTCACGCCTATTTGGGTGCATCGTTATGCTTTATCAGTGCATTGTGGGATTAAATTTCGGTAAAGATTGATTTCCGGTTGGGATTGACGTATTACTCTTAACAGTAATTATCATGCAACAATACTACAGCACGAAATAAATTTGCGGCCCTATCGGGGTTCGAACCCCAAACCTATCTATTCAGCAGGCCAAAAGAAGACGACCCCAGTTAGGTCTATCACACACATAAAGAGATCAAGTATGACGCACATGATGCATCATGACTAATGTACAATCGTACATGTAGATGTATTGGAATCAGTCACTATGCATCACATGATGCCATACTTGATTGTTATAACTATCGAAGTATGGTTTAATGAGTTATTTAGATTAATACACTGTTACACTAAACTTTTCCTTCCAATGTACACAAGTACACTGTATCATCAAATATCTAGAGTGCAGTTGGAGTTAAACTGAAATTCTTTGAGAACATTTAACTACACTGAGCACACAAAATTTCACATTGTTGTACTACGTGGTTTTCCCCTCCCTTTACCACCATAGAATCCACCAGACTCCTCAGGTCCTCTGGGTAGGCGAGTTACGCCATCCAAAGATCCTTTGTCAATTGACCGTCTTCCAACCAAAGGACTTCCTGAAGGGCTCAGACCTTCTTTAGCTGCTAGTAGCCTTCTTCGCTGAACCCATGGACTCGATGAGTTACTACCTGCACCTGATCCATCTGAATGATCGTAATACTTGCGCGACATTTCAGGACTGGCACGAGGACTATTTCTAGCACTTCCAGAATTTGCCAAAGGGGAGCGGTATTTACGCTGTTGTCTTGGACTACCATGGGGGCTTGCACAAGGACTTGACTTGGGTGTAGTTGCTGGACTTAAGTGACTGGGACTTTTTCCATGCCCAGGAACATTGATGGGTCTAGTTATTTGTCTGCGATTGGGCGATGGTGAACAACTATCACCATCAAAGTCAGATGAACTTGGAGTTCCTGCCAAATCATTTTCTACAGTCAATTCATCAACACGGGAGGGACCCTTCTTCTTTTTACGTCTACGTCGCTTCTTCTTTTCTGAATCTGCGTCACCGCTTGCCGCACCATCTGAACCCGTACCTTCCGCAACATGTGTAACTTTAGGCGATAATTCACTGTTCCTTTGTATTTCTTTTTTCTGGTGTTTTTCCTTTTTCTTATCCTTATTCTTCACCTCTTGGAGAATAGAAACATGAAGACCAGAACGCCAATTGTCCTGGCTTCTCATAGATTTTACAGCCTTGGTTGCTGCATTAGCTTGTTCAAATTCCACCAAGGCACAGAGCTTATCTTGAGTTTCAAAGTGACTTTCCATATGTTTACGGACATCCGGTGGCAATGGTTTACCAGGGCGCAGAATTCGAATCAAGGCTATTTCACCACAATGTTTAAATTGTTCATTTATGCTTTCAATACTTGGATTAGTTGAGGGCAAGTTTGCAACAACAATTGTTCTTGATGAGCTAGCATCATCAAATTCTGGGAGTGGTTCACGTCTTTTCACTTTGGTCCCTTCTGCATTTACCAGCAGTTGACTGGACTGCTGTAAACTGTAGCGAACAGATCTCCAGTCTTTGGTTAAACTTTTAACTTTCTTGAAAGATGTTATCAACTTGATACTAACGTATCCTTCTTTATTCCGCTTGACATGTTTGAGAAGAAATGCATCTTTAGTAATATTGGCATCAGAAAAGTAAAACTCAACTTGTTTAATAATTTTGTCTTTAACACTGTCATCAGGTGGAACCCATTCTTTAGAGGCATTCTCACCATTTGTCTGTCCTTTTTTCTTCCGTCCATTGTTCTGCGATTTTTCAGCATGATCTCCACTTTCATCGATTGCTTCAGCAGAGCGATCTGCATCACGGTCTTCCTCACTGGTTAAAAATTCAGGACTTTCAACTGGAGATGTTTCATCATCTGACCCATCCTCTTCTTGTTCTGATGGTCGTTGTATTTGAACAAGAGGCGGTCGTTGATACGGGCTGGTGCCAGGGGATGTTGCGCTGGCATCAACAGCCGGTTGATCTGGCTGCCCCGCCGAGCCATCCCCCACCGCTTCCACAGCCGCAGCTTCGCTCATTATTGTCCCTGGTAGTGCCCGAAGTAAAGCAGAAACCACTGGACGAGTGCTGGGTGCCGGAATTCGGTGAAAAACTGGGGAAATCTGTTACCGACCCGGCGAGTAAACGTCGAGCAGCTACCACATACAAGTGGGATCACTGCATGGCCAATTATCAATGTTTATCACACCTTCTAAAGTAAAATCATTTTTGATTGGTC
>JXSR01S004930.1:32476-43998 GCA_000969725.1 Ophiothrix spiculata
AAATACAGTTCAGGGTGACGAGGTTTAATAAATTTTAGTTAGTATTACTTAATTCGACAGTAATATCATTTTAAGCAATATTTAAGTACTCAGTGGAAGTGTCATTACCTCTTAAGTCATATCGAATATTGCGAGCGAATGTCTCTCGGGTGAGCACTTGTCATTGGACGTCAAGCCTTAACATTGGAATGGGTTAAAGTGAAATAGTATTTCCTATGCTTTATGTACATACTGAATAATTATTTTTTTATTATCTTGCTCCCGTTCTTGGTATCCAGGTTTAATCGTGACACCTGCAGGTATAATAGGCAATCTTCTTGGCGGGTACCTCATCAAGAGATTCAAGTTGACAGTGTCTGGCATGCTGAAGATGCTCATAGGACTCCTCACGGCAGGCGTCCTTCTCATGTTTATGTTCTTACTGATATGTCCCGATGTTGATTTTGCAGGAGTTACCGTACAATATCAGAACACGTAAGTATGTCCCAATAAACTCTAGTTTTGGCCAAAAAAAAATGTCAGTTTTCTACCTTTTTTGGGGGGACATAATTTGAAAATTTGAAAATTGACTTTATAACTCATGAGTGCTTTTCTTTCGAGAAATTCAGATGGATACAATGTATCCCATGACTATAAATGGACCTGTGTATCAGGATTATAGTCGTCCGTTCAATTGCCCGAGTTGTACAGTAAAGTAGGCGCTAACAACTCAAATGCAACATTACATTCATACTTTATTCTGTGGCAAACTTTAATGTGACCGTCCAAACCATCTGTAAAATGTCAACTCTTGTCATTTTCACTTTTGTATTTATTTGCAAAGACCATGCTTTGAGGATTAAAATAACACCTTAATGAACTTCACTTGATCTCTGAGAGTCAAGAATATTGTCCGTCAAATGTTGTCGGGGAGTTAAACGTATAATTGAGATAAATGCATTAAAAGACTACTGGTCTTTTGCCCTATATTATCTGTTGTCTTAAAATATGCAGACTTATTTCACATTTCTTATCACTTTCTTGAAATAAAACTTTGCTGGTATTTTGTAGTAAGCAGAAGGATTGGGAATCGGTCAAAATCAATTTCGGCAAATTACGACCTTGATATGTATTTTCACTAGTAGCGCAAATGAAGTTTCTGGTATTGACTGCTCAAACGGGTTGGACATATAGAATACAGGACTACTTTACAAGTTTACTTTTACACCGGATCTCTTCGACATTGGATTATGTTTTGTGTTGTTTCAGAACACTCGACTTCTCAGATGCGGAGTTCAACCTGACAGCATCTTGTAATGCTAATTGTAAATGCGATAACACCTTTGACCCAGTATGCGGCTCTAACGATATAATGTACTACTCCTCTTGTCACGCTGGATGCACCGTGGAAACCGAACTTGAAGACGGTAGCCAAGTAAGATGTCCGAATCAAATCATTAAAGTAGCGCAGTACGGGTCCAGGGGTTCTTAATTTGCAAACCTGTTTATAGCTTTATACGAGTATATATGACGATATTCGTCAACGGGATCAATATACAATTTTATTTATGATGTCATTAGAATACTGATTAAAAAGTAACTATTTAATACTAACCAGTTTTTGACCATACCTTTGATCATTTGTTATCAAGAATGAACCACACATACGAGGTTTTTTGCAACGTACACACCGAGTGAGTCAAAGAAACTGCAATAGTAAAATGAAATCCATATTTTAAGAACAAGAGATATCATGAAAATGAAATGTATATATCTAAATAGATCACAGATTGACCTTTAAAATGGTGAAAAAAACTGGGAATATTGATAAAGGCGTCGTAGAGATACACTTATTTGAAAAGGAAGGCATAAAAACAGTTCTGTCCAACTGTCGTGGATATGTTTTATTTATGGAGGACACAATTATGACATTATCCTTTTCTCTTTAGTTTTGGGTGCCTTGATAAGGACCGTTTGAGCTTGATGGCCCTGAAAATTCAGTACTTGGTTATACGTGGACTGGGACACATTTTGCAGGGTATTGTTTTGCAATCCCACTTCTGGATCCCTTGTCAATGTCTGACGAACGCGGTCGACGTCTATCCTGCCCCTTACCGTTTGCGGTCTTCAAGATCTCTCTTTATCGAGGTAATGGACTGTTCCTGTTTTATTTGATAGTGGGCAAACATTTAACGCGATTTGGGTAATGCATCCCGGAATCTCCGTTTAACCTCTGCATGAGATTTGGTTGTAAAATAAACCTCAGCAATTAGAGCACGTTGCTCGTTGGTGATATGATCTTGAGGCATTGTGAGCAATGACTGATTGATAAGCCCTCCCTTCTAAGACAGTACCTCCACACAAGTCGTTTTGCACTTGAAAAAAACAGCCTAAATAATCCTTTAAATATAAATCAATAGATTAAGGGGAGATAACCTTCCGATCGCTGGAACAAGGTAATCGGTTCGTGTAATAATTAAGAGGTGTTGGCAAGAAATTCAATACAATATTGGTACATACTCGTTTGACGAGGCATGCTCATTTGGACAGAACTGTTTTCATACCATATTATTCAAATAAGGATATCTTTGCAACGCCTTTATCAATATTCCCATTCTTTCACCGTTTGAAAGTTTAATCCACGACCTATTTAGAAAATAATATTATTTGTTTGAAATTACTTTTGTTCTTACAATATGGCTTCCATCTAATTATTGCAGTTTTTCTGACTCGCACGGTGTAGCTATTACAATCCCAACATCTATCAACAGCATTTAAAAACTTCATACATCGTTGCATTACAGGTTGGTATCTAATAGCACTTTACATTAGAATTTGTGTATTTGACCAACAAAGTAAGGCTTCAAAACTCAACCGGTGGTTGTCTGCCGGTTCTGGGCGGTTCTGGGCGGTTGGCTAGCGTTTATTCCGTTTGAACCGCCCAGAACCGCCCAGAACCGGCAGACAACCGCCGGTTGAGTTTTGAAGCCGCCCCTAAAACATAGTATGTGTATTGCAGATATACAAGCTACTTCCTTTTCCGTCAGGGTCATTCTATGGCAAATGTCATAGACGTTACCAAAATGTTACATGTGCTTGATCTTAAATTTAGATGAGATATGGGTTTCTTCAATATTGTAGCAGTTGATCCTTGCAGAATACGTTTAAATTCAAGCACATGATATTTGTGACACCTGCCACGGAATGACCCCATGGATAAATCCTACACAAATGAGCAGACGACAAATTCTCTTTCATAACTTAATGCAGTATCTACTATATCAAACAAGTTTTCATACAACCTTCTAGCATAAGCGTGGATTGAAGTGACCCGTATTTTTGCTCTGTGGGGCAGTATTTTAGTCAAGGCTATTCTATTTTATGTTTAAACGCATACATGAAGTTGTGAACACTGGATCCTAACGTCAACATGTATGAATATCAAGTGTCAAACTTGACTGTGGACTAGTTTAAATCGCAATACAGGGTCAAGCAGAAACATAAAAAAACAAAACAGACAAATATACAAACAAACAAACTTCCTGTATAAAACTAGATAAAAAAAGTAAAATACTAAATTGCTTTTATAAAATCTTAAAAACTGAGTTTTGTCCAGAAAAATATTCAAAAATTCTGTTCGGGCAGACAATTGTCTTCCTTTGTCCGGTCAAAGGTAGACAATTGTCTACCTTAATGAACTATTATCTGGAAAAGTTCAGTTTTTAAGATTTTATAAAAGCAATTTAAATTTTATATAATGTTAAATTTGATTAAAAACAGCAATTATGTATCCGTAGTGGTTTCTGCAGCAACAATAAATGACTAATATCAATAAATTTAGGCGTAGGGAATTGAAAATTATAACAATCTTTCCTTTTCAGACGTTTTCGAACTGCTCCTGTATTTCCGACACCAGCTATACGTTAGGCACGGCTGAATTGGGACGATGTCGGGAAGCATGCAACTCGGTTGCACCGTTCTTTGTGCTCCTGTTCTTCATTCTTGTGTTTACATTTTCTGCTGTTGTGCCATCTGTTGCTTCAACACTGAGGTACTAATAATTACAGTTTACATCTAGAATGGTTTAACTCTTGGCTTCACCATAACATATGTGACTTGTCATAAATGTCATTAAATCTGAAACATTTTGTCGTAAAATACATAATTACAAAATATTGACAAAAACAAAACAAAACATGGGACCGTAACACAAGGCATAGTCCCGGTTATGAATTCCACAATACAAAATAAAGTATCAGTAGATTTTGTCTGCTATTTTAGGAAATGTAACGTTAAGTGGCACGTTATATTAGCTGGATATGCTAACTGGTCACTGCTTTCGAGCCAAGGACCAAATCATATCAGACCTTCTTCTTTGGAGACTGCCATGTCCAAACAGAGGCTGTAGACCATTAACATACCCTGATACCATATGTAGAGATACTGGGTTGAACTTCAATGAGCTTGGAAGTGCAATGTGTGATCAAGATAGTTGGAACATAAATTATGTGTGTCATGGATCTTGACGGAAGTCGAAGGATGATGATGATGATGCTAACAAACATATATGAGTAGTAAAAACAAAATTAAAACAATATTCAGTAAGTTTACGGAGCATGCTCTACTAAGTTCATGTTTACGTTGGTTTCAAACACATTTAAAAGACTAAATATTCTTGTAATTATTTCATGTTTAGAGTTGTTGATTACGACCAGAGATCGTTTGCATTTGGACTTCAATCTCTCCTGGCAAGGGTTTTGGGTAAGTATGATACAAATATTTTTGCAAACTTCACGTAGGCAAGAACTAGCCTAACTACCTATAAAAACGTATACTTTGTTTAAACCTCTCAGTGTGTATACTTAGTGGTTAGAGCGTAGGGTTCATAATATAAAAGTCCTGGCTGAGTGTCCAGGCCGTGATATTTCTCGGGCAAATGTCATATGATAAGCTGCCTAACAAAATTAAAGGTAGTATAGATGTAAGTAAATGTAGTATGCGCATTGTAGATCAATTGCAAGCGTCTTTTTTAACATTCGAGAAATCCTACAGAAATGAGCAGACGAAAAATTCTCTACCATAACTAAAGGCAGTATCTACTACGTCAAACATTATGTATATGCAATCTCCTAGCATGAGAGTGGATCAAGGTGAAATCTAATGTCATCCTATCACACTACTAATTATATGCTCTCTAGAATGATCAACATGTCTGTGTTCATTTTTCCAAGAACTTCTCTTTCAAAATGTCCTCTACCATTATTGCATAATTCTAACTCTTAATTTGTATTTATTAGCTTCTATATAGGCCGGTCGCCTCAAGAAAAAAAAAACTCAGGGAACTAAAGTTATTTGTGGAAACTATTTTGTTTTGTAGTTGAACATAACAGGACCAAGAATAGAACCTTGTGGAATACAACATAAGCTCTTTAATACTGTTGATCCAATTCTGTTGATCTTGAACCCTTTAAACAACAAACATGATAAGTTGTAACAAACGGTTTTACTGTATCAGGTTTGAGTCAATAGCAAGGAAGCTTTTCAGTTAAACAATGATGAATACTTGTATTAGCCCTAGCTTGCCCAATGTTTAGCGCAATATTCTACTACATCCACCGGGAATACACCAATAGATGTCTTTCAATATATTTTATATAGGCCTTTTTTTTTACACCACTAAACCCTCATCATATTATCCCGATAATACACATTTGTCTTTTTTTTTTGTATCAATAACATTTGTATATTGTATATTTGCATCGTAATTCCTTGTCACTGCTTCATCGATCCATTCCTTTGTGTAGTCTATTCATATTTTCTAAAGAAGTTATACAAACCTCCCTGGAAGAAATTGAGTACAATTCTAGTACAAATTGTATGTTTAAAAATACAAATAATTTGTACTAGAAATGTACTTAAAGTGTACTCGAATAATGTTTCAAATGTGCACATTCCAATCTTGTACTAGAATTGTACTCGGTTTTCTCCAGGGCTACTATACAAAATGTTAAAAAATACAAATCCAATTCCATCCTTTCGGTCAATGAAATCGTATGTCGTCTAGGTCCAACAATACAGAATAACTGGCCAATTGAGTATGTGTATTGAGAAAAATTGCAAGCTACTTCATTTTCCCTTGGAGAAATTCTGCAGAATTTAGCAGACGATCAATTACTTTACATAATTTAAGGCAATATACAGAAGTTTTCTAGAATAGAGTGGGTTGATCTGATATTGTACGATGCATCTCTATGCTTTATAAACACACATAATGTTACTTCGTTTTTACTTTTTTCGGGCAAATAAATAGAGATAAGGCTGATTTGAGCCTGGAACATTTCTCATGCGCAATAGATGATACAAAGAAACAATCCAGGCTTTATCAAATGAATAATCCTCTCAAAATGGGATATTAGTTGAGTGCAGATGCGCCTAAATTGTTTGATACTCGATTGAACCATACACCCCGTTTGTATACTTACGCTAAATTATTTACATATTATTTACAAAACAGAGTTTGCATTATAGTGTAAAATACGTCATTTCCGGGTTGTTATATTTTGTCTCTTTCAGGTAGTATACCAGGACCGATTGCTGTAGGGGCAGTAATTGACAGCACTTGCCTGGTATGGGAGTATGGCTGCAATGACGCCCAGACATGCTGGATGTACAATAACAGACTACTCTCGTTTTACATGCTAGCCTTTGCCGTCGGTCTGAGGATCGTCAGTATACTGTTTTATTCAGGAGCACTGTTGACCTATAAGCCTGCTTGCGAAGAAGAAAAACCTGTGATGAAAGAAGAAAAGCACATGTTGTGAAAATGTCTATCTGTTGATTAACACGTACCCAGAGAGTGCAGATATGCCTTACACTGTTTTGCGTCTACATAGGTCAATATTAATCTAGATCTTCATCCTTATACTTTGAACAACACCAAACTTCATTTTGCGCTACAGGTGAAAATATATTTGCCGAAATTGATTTTTTAATAGATTCACAATCCTTAAGAACATTACAACAAGACACCAGCAAAGTTTCATTTCAAGAAAATGTAGGAAATATGAAATAAATAGGAAATAGGAAATGAATCTGCATATTTTTGAGACAATCAACAGAAAATATAAGACTTGCAGATCTTTAAACGCCTTTATCTCACTTATATTTTTTACTCCTTGACAAACTTGGACGGACTATAACTTGACTTCTGGAAATTCATGAGGTGTCATTTTATTCCTTATAACATGGTATTTGCAAATATTAAAAAACAAAAATCACAAGAAGCTGCATTTACTGCTGGTTTGAGATGGACGGTCACATTCTCTCAAAGATTACATGAGGGCAAACAATTTATAGAAATTTACTTCGTTAAGAAATGTTCTGTAAACTGATTGTCTAATGATCATTACCCAACACGGTATATTGAGAGCTATTGACAGAAAACAAACAAGTGATAAAATTTCTCTTCAGTGTGTTTTCTTGTTTTAGTGTGTATTCTTATATATAATATTAGAAAAACTGACTCCCAGGGACAAAATGAATTTTCCTCATTCTGGAAATGCATATCACTCTAACATGGGCATTTCATTAAATGACGAATTGTAAGTCGAAGTCACAAACGATGTTTTGTCAAAATTCAACAAACATCATCAGCGAGGTGATGCGTTGTAAATTATTATGTATATATTATGTCTAGAGTAGCATTGTTGATTACGATCAGAGATCGCTTGCATTTCGATTACAATCTCTACTGGCAAAAGTGTTGGGTAAGCATATTACAGATACTACAGAGGTTGCGATGTAACGCTATTTTTGACGGTAACCTTATTTTCTATTAAATGCAATTGAGAAGCTGTTACTTTACCGTCAGAAGAAACATTATTAAGGCTTGACGTCCAAAGACATTTGCCCACTCGATAGGCATTCGCTCGTGATGTTTGCTCAGACTTATTTGGTCAAATTGAGAGGTTATTATACTTACAATGCTTGAATATTGGTTATATTAATGTTACCATCTATGCATGTGCTTGCCCCTAGGTACACATTTGGTTTTTGACACGACCATGTCAACACTCCACTCATTTAACTCTAAGCTCCTTGAACGTTGTAGAGACAGTTCGGTATACAAAATAATGTTAATATCTATTTAACCAATATTCAAACATTGTAAGCAATGTTTTACCTCTATTTCAGAGAATATTTCAGAGCGAATATCGTGGGCGGATGTCTTTGAGGTGATCGAATGCCTTTGGACGCCAAGCCTAACACATTTCCAGGAAGGAATTTTCACAAGAAATATGATGTCGTTTTTAACCAAAAATTGCATTTTTTTAAAATTCACAAAAAACACGGTTTGTTTTGCCATTTGGGCTTCCAACCAAACTAAAAAAACGCCCATCAGATGACACAATACTGTTTGCAAAACACCATTTCTTTCAGTTCTTTGTATTCTATAATATGAATTAGTACAACTATAACCACAAGAAGATATCATGCCTTGCTTCCAATGAGATTTTTTGTATGGGTTTTATTTAGGGTTTAGGGATGAAATATCTGAAATTCACAAATTTGGATGAGGTTTGCTAATTGTGCTATGTTTTATCACTAAACACTTTTGCCTTACTTTGACACATATTTATCACAATCCCCTAGTAAACAGATGCCAAAATTGTGCTTTGACACAAATACTGCATGCAAGAGCCTCTGGTGTCATGGCAATCAGAGCCATCTTGTTGATATGCACGGTGTCAATTCATCTTTACATTGTGTACTTCTAACTTTATAAGTACAATATAATTAGTACTCAATTTTTCAATTTTCTTGCTGACAACCTGCAAGGTTTCATAGTTTGTTATTGCCTTTCAAAAAAGGAATCGTGAAATGAACTATATTAATCATCAAACCATTTGTCATTTTTCCGATGAGTGATTCTAATCATTACTGTAAATTCAAGAGATAATTGTAAGGAATTGCTGAATTCATGAAAATGTTCTTCCTTTACTACAGAGCTAGTTTGTTATTCTTACAGGTAAAAAATAGTTTCATTGCCTTTCATTTAAAAAGGGAATCATGAAATAAACTATATTAATCAACAAACTATTTATCATTTTTCCTTACAATTATCTCTAGAATCAAGATTAGCATAATCATTGCTTTACATTCAAGAGATAATTGTAAGGAATTGCTTAATTCTTGAAAATGATCTTTCTTTACTACAGCTATATTTAGAGGGGTATTAAAACATATTTACATTTTTTAATTTCATCCGATTTCAAAGCTTGTTTAGCCGACTTTTTCTTAAGGGCTCAACAGTCGAAGAATTGATAAATTATTATCTACTTTAGATTAGATTTCATATAAATACTAATTCTACTACAGAGACGGAACCAGGTCAAGGTAAACAGGTATGTTAGGTCATGTGCCACCAAATATTCATTCCAATAGTAGTTTCTGAAAACCACCAAGCCCGACTTTCCTTTTATTTCACAGGAGATCCCTCGGTTATTATTTCATCGCCCTTCCATGTAATTGTCTAACTTTACCATACCCTTCACCTTGTGGCTAAAAAAATAAATCGACCCACCCCAGGCCTTCCCACGCTAATTAGCATAAATAAGCATTTTCGAGGGCGCTCTTCAAATTTGTTTTGCTTATAATATCGTAACCGAACAGCTTTTTTTTTTTCAAACTTTATTTCAGGAATGTATTTGTACTTAATTACTGTAAATATGAGCAAAATTTTATTGAAAATTCCATTGGGAAGTGAGTTTTCAATTTTTTGGCGGGAAAATGTTGACGCGACACGGCAAATTTTGATTTGGCCGCCATTTTGAAATGGTTTGTCCGATTTTTGATTTGTTTTCTTTGTTTTAGTTTTTTTTTGAGGTACTTCACCTCTGACTAGAGTTTCAACGTAAAATTCCTTCGCGAAGCGCTCTTTCGATGTTGGGTCAACACTTGACCACTTAAAGGGGCATTGGACAAGTTCAGCATCATCCCCAAACTTTTTCCCAAACATTTTGAGATTTTGCATCATTTGAAGTATTAGTGGTAAAAATGACAGCATGCAAAGTTTCATTGTCATATTCCGATCCTATATATTAAAATATTAAGATATTATCTTATTTTCAATTATCGTTATCGACAACGATAAATACTGCCCTCTATAGTTGAATTTCTATGGCCTTTTCAGGAGATCTAATGAAAATTTAAAATTTCTTTTGGTTTTTCTGCAATCTATGGTGTGAAAGGAATGTTTTAAAAACAAATCTTTGTCTCTTTCTCATTGTATAACAGCAATAAACACGTTTAGAGAATAGCCTCATACCCAAAATCAACAAATAAAATAAAATTCAAATTTTTGACTTTTTTGACGGTTTTGATCAAAATTTTCCCAATATTTGGTAATTGACTGTTATATTCTAACAAAGGAAGTGTAAATCATCCACAAACAAAATTTCAACATTTTGTCCAATGCCCCTTTAAGTGTTTATAAAATGAAAAAAATTATGTGTTTAGCTAATTTGATTTTTAATTGCGATTAAATAATGTGTTGATTAATCAAAGCGGTGGAGGATGAGGAGCTGGAAATGAGGAGCTGGTGATTCACATAATTGGGCATTATTCCCACATATTTACATAGATTTTCATAACTGAAGGTGATTTGGGGTTATCTGGAGTCAAAAAACCTCTATGGTTAATATAGGTACAAGTGGTTGCAAAATGTGTCACTATTCCCACATAGTTTCATGGATTTTCATAAGACTTGAGCACTAGGATACCCCTTTATATTGGGTTGACATTTGGCATAACGAATTTGGGGTTAAAGTTTTTTAGGGGTCATCTGCGGTCATTATTTGTTTTAAGTTAAATCACCCTGAATAAGTGATTGGATGATAAATGAAAATCTAAAAAGAGGTTTATCCAGACGATACTGGATAGTTGTAGTGTATGTAGCTGTATAGAATATTAAGCATGTTCTTGGTTACAAAAATGGCATCTGAAAAAATACATTTTCAAATATGTTACACCCTGTATATTTTCTACACACCCTGTATAGTGTATGATGACCTTGGAACTATAAAAGGATGATTTCTTACTTTGCACTTTTAAAGAATATATACTTATCTTATCCTAATGTGAATAGTTTTAAAGTTTAGGAAACGCAAAGTAAAAAATTCTCGTTTTGCCCATTTTCTATGTGTTACAAAAAAGTAACCCAACTAACGGCGCATGACCATGTTCTTGTTAACCCCCGTCCACCTAACGTATTTTCTACTTCGTCGTCACCTAAGGGGTTACCCCCCCCCCCCTGTGAAAATGAACTTTACGTGCCAAAAGTATGGTTGTTTTATACCATAGATTAGGGTTGTCTATTCTTTCTAGTGATACCAAAATCATGAAAATCAGTCAAGGCGTTACGTTATTATGTCGTCATAAAGTACATTAGGTCAGACAATTTTGATCCTTTTTAGGTATCAAATATGAGCTTATCCTTTAAGGATCAAAGTGATCCCAAAATAAGGATCAAAATTTTTGATCCG
>JXSR01S004931.1:45582-59127 GCA_000969725.1 Ophiothrix spiculata
CACTCAATACCTCAGTACAATTACAACTGAGAATAGTTCTATGCGGATATCCTGGAATCAGAAAGACAACACTGCACTCAATACCTCAGTACAATTACAACTGAGAATAGTTCTATACGGATATCCTGGAATCAGAAAGACAACGCTACACTCAATACGTCAGTACAATTACAATTGAGAATAGTTCTATGCGGATATCCTGGAATCAGAAAGACATGCTACACTCAATACCTCAGTAAAATTTCAACTGACAATAGTTCTATACGGATATCATGGAATCAGAAAGACAACACTACACTCAATACCTCAGTACAATTACTACCGCGGAGAATAGTTATATGCTGATATCCTGGAATCAGAAAGACAACGATACACTCGATATCTCAGTACAATTACAGAGGAGGTTTTCAGAATATCCCACAATGCATAATTCTGATACACTTAGATATAATAGGCAATAATGGTTTTCTGGACAAGGGGCTCTTAGAAATTTAGCTAAATTTGAGAATTCCATTGAATAGTACTCATTCATATCTTTCCAGGGATGTGTTTCTTTTCACAATAGCCCAGTGTTTACCCACATTACTGACACCTCAAAAACGTCAGAAACCTGTACAGACGTATAGGAGTTGAATTGGATTTGCGGGTATACACTGTTATATATTGTACAATGTTGCATTGCATCGTGGGATATTGTGAAAACAATATGGTACAATTACTACCGAGGAGAATAGTTCTATGCGGATATCCTGGAATCAGAAAGACAACGCTACACTCAATACCTCAGTACAATTACTACCGCAGAGAATAGTTCTATGCTGATATCCTGGAATCAGAAAGACAACACTACACTCAATACCTCAGTACAATTACTACTGAGAATAGTTCTATGTGGATATACTGGAATCAGAAAGACAACACTACACTTAATTATACCTCAGTACAAATATAACTGAGAAAAGTTCTATGCGGATATCCTAGAATCAGAAA
Source organism: Ophiothrix spiculata (assembly GCA_000969725.1). Lineage (NCBI taxonomy): Eukaryota > Metazoa > Echinodermata > Ophiuroidea > Amphilepidida > Ophiotrichidae > Ophiothrix > Ophiothrix spiculata. Next base: position 46,573 of record JXSR01S004931.1, read on the forward strand.
GACAACGCTACACTCAACATCTCAGTACAATTATAACTGAGAAAAGTTCTATGCGGATATCCTGGAATCAGAAAGACAACACTACACTCAATAAGTAATTATTGTACAACGGTATCGACATGGGGTGTGATTGGCCTTTTGGAAAAAATCCCGGCTGCTGTGAAAAATCCTGAACAACCAGCGTAAAATTGGTCTAAAATGACTCAGATTGGGCTGAAAACAAATAAAATTGAAGATTTTTTGAACAAAAAACCCCCCTGAAATCTACACAAAAAATCCTGAAATCAGGAAAAATCCTGAAGAATCACACCCCTGTATCGAATGGAGCATTGTCTTTCTGATTCTAGGATATCTGCAGAGAAATTTTCTCAGTAGATATTGTACTGAGGTATTGAGTGTAGTGTTGTCTTTCTGATTCCAGGATATCCGCATAGAACTATTCTCAGTAGTAATTGTACTGAGGCAGTAGCGTAGCCAGCGGGGGGGCAGACTGCCCCCCGGACAACTAAAATGGGGACGGAAAAGCCAAAAAATGGGGACGAAAAGAAGGGGGAGGAGAGAAGGAAAGGGGAAAGGGAAGGGAAGGGAAAGGGGAGAGAAGAAAAGGGAAAGGAGGGAAAAGAGAAAAAAGAAGGGATAGGGAGAGAAAAAAGGAGAAGGAGAGAGAAGAAAGAGGGGAAGAAGGGGAAGAAAGAGTAAGACACTGAGGAAAAAAAGAGGCAGAAAAGGGGGGACGGGAATCGACACCCATAGGCGGCGGAAGCGAAGGGGGGGGCTGGGAGACATGTCCCCCCAAAAAAATTTCACGAACTTGGGGGACAGACCTCCTCAATAAATAAAGAAGAAAGAAAGAAAAGGACAGAAAATTGAAATTTTCCCTTTGTTTTGATAATTTAAAAGTGAAAAATCCAAAAAAATCGCGCGCTGCGCGCGAATTTTCAGAAATTATGTCAATTTTTAGTAAACAGTTGCAATTTATAGGAGATATTAGCCGATTCAACGTAATTTTTTTCGCGCTACGCGCGCATTACAAAATATAATAATTTTCCTCCCGGCGACCATTTTAGCTACGGTACCATTTTTTGGGATAAAAAAGAAATTAGCTGCCCCCTCTAAAATTGTAACCTTCCGTCGCCACTGAGGACTCCGGTGTTTTAGGGACGATGCCGACGTTTGCCCCCTCGGCCTGAAATCCTGGTTACGCGCCTGTACTGAGGGATATAGTTATATGACAATATCCTAGAATGTGGTGTTTTGTTGGATAGTTACTAGGAAGCTCGTACAAAATGCTCTCACATTGTGAATGTTTTTGATGTTTGTTTGTCTGTTTCTCTTTTTTCAGGAAGAAGAAGAAACCATCAAAGTGACTTTTACATACTATGGTGCAAATCCTGAGAAACTGTCGGATAAAATAACACAAGATGGCATCACTGCTACCACAGAGGACATCTTACAACAAAACCAAAACTACCATCAGAAAGAGCCAGCTACAGAGGCCCCTAAATGGGTAGATGACCCCATTGATACACTCGAATCAATCCCAGATTGGGTGGCTCAAGATATAAGATGTGAAAGTCAGTTGTCAACGACTAAACATGTCGGATTTGTTGACTGTGATGCTTTCCCGACACATCATCATCATGTCACTGGTCAAGAAGAGTTTGCATTACCTCCAACTCCTACAAATCCTCCAAATTCTCCATCTCAACTGACAATTCGAGATAAAATAGGGGGCACGTTATCACGAAATGATTTTGACATATCTTCTCCGAGTCAAGATCTTTGGGTTCGGCCTCATACCACTCCTGCCGCCAATGAAATGCCACTTATTCTCCAAGCTAGATATTTACGACTTGGTGGTACAGCAAAAGGCAATGGTATATCTGTTGTTGGGCATTCAGTGAACGATGGTTTGACTAACGGATTCACTGACACACCGACTGCGTACGAGTCGGGAGTAACGAAGAACGCATCTCGATCGGCGCGTAAAGCTTTTAGAGGAAAACAAAAATATCCTCCCCCAAATCTACCAAAAGTTTCAATGATTTCAGATGGGAAATGTTTAAGCCCTGTAAATACAGCACTTCAAATGCGACTTATCGAGAAAAATAGACTTCATGAAAGTGAGAAACCAAAACAGAGAATATTCACTCCATCACCTCGTCTTGAATTTATCAACGTTGTTAACCCATTAGCACCGACCACCATTAGTTCACCTTCCAAACAATCTTCTCCATCACCACAGAACTTGCGTCCTTTTGATACGGACAAACTGCGTCTCAATTATAGTTTGGAAGAAGTTCGTCCTGAATTAGTGCGTCATCCAATCTCGTCAAGACTTTCAAAAGAGTTGCGGCCAACAGAATGTGGTGGTGGAACAGCCGGAAAAGATTTTCTTCTTCAGAAATATTTTTGTGATGCGAGACCGGTTTCCCCTAGTGATATCTATCGACCTGGTTTTCCTGAAGGTGTTCGTAAATCAGCGCCATTGTCAAGTGGTGGACATAAATATTCTGCAAAACACGCAGAGACAGCAAATTTAATGATTGGTACAAAATCTCCTACCACTACCCCACAACAGGAGTCGCCAAATACAGCAGTGCAATATCAATTTTTTAAGCAGCGGACACCGCCAAATTTTCGTCACAGGTGCCTGAAGGCATGTGATGAATTTGTTATTAGAAAAGAGCAAATTACGTCATCCAGATTATACTCTACTGTAACTAGTATTACTGTTAACAGAGTACCAACGGGTGGATTTGGACAATGGAAATTTATTGATGTTTAGATCTTTTATTGAAAAGGATTAAAAGTAGGGCACAATTTCTTCAGGATAATAGTGGTGAGGAAGGTGTCATAAAAATGGTAAAATTACCTCAAATTCTGACTCGATATTTACTGTAGCCAAATTACATTCTATCAATAACTTGATATTTTTGTATGTACCACTAGTATTGCTTTTGTTGTCAAAAATCAGGACACTTTTTTACACGTGGTCTTCCCTGATGAAAATAGCATGTGTTTCCCTTGGAATGTGATAAATTAAAGTGTTTTTGTCATGAAAAAAGAGCTGGATATTAAAAGTTTGTAGGCTTTTGTCCATAAAATATTAAGACAAGCATTTTGTCTATATAGTACAACCTAATTTATAGGTTTAAATAGTCTCATCAAAAATTTGATCTTGTGAAAGGTAATATTTTTGAGAGAAATGAATAAATAGGTTTCAAAGGTCATAGCTAGGACCAATCATTAAGATAAGTTTTGATTCACATATTTTGGCTGTAATAAAGCAGTATTATTAAGTGATCATTATCATCAAACTCAGGAACAGAGTGTATCATCAATGTCTATCCTTGTAACATACTCATATCATCCCAAATGGCGCATATTTCCCTCTTTCTGCTTGGAGTCATTCTTTTTATTCGGCTGTGAAGTTGTAATAAATTGTTAGGAGGGCGCTTCAATATTAAACCAGCGGTTGTCTGTCGGTTCTGGGTGGTTGCTATTGTTCAGAACAATAGCAACCGGCCGGCCATAACCGACCGTTCTGGGCGGCCAGCCACCAGCACCTCACTTCTGGGGGGAAACATTTTGAAAAAAAAAAAGCGTGCACAAATCTTTTTAGGACAAATTTGTTTGTTTGGGCTAAAAAACGCCTATTTTAGGCTAAAATAATAGTGAAATATATCATGTGCGATACACACAAAAATTTGTACATTTTATGTCAAAATGATCAATAAAAAGGGGTAATTGAGAGAAATTTGCGCAAAAAAGCTTCTGAATTTTTTCGTGGCTGGGGGAAATATTTTAGGGGGGGGGAAATGCCCCCCCTGTGGTGCTGCCACTGCCAGCCACCGGTTGAGTTTTGAAGTGTTCCCTTGTTGTTGATTAATAAAGATTGTTACTTGTAATTTATAATCTGCTCAGCAAGTTAGACCATATTTTGAATCAAATCAAGACATGCACTATTTCATAATTTTCAAGTTTATAACATGTAATAAGGAGTGGTTTAAAACTACTTTATAATAGTTGTAGTGGAACTGGCTTAAGTCAACCTGTTGGTGTACACAAAGTAAACCACTTTCTAAATTGAGAGAGGCATCCTTAACCTAAAAGGCTGAAAATGCAACAGCTCTTGTTCACAAATCCTGTGCCAAGCCATTGCAGGCACTACTCATTTTTAATAAAGTTTTTGAAAAATATTTAGATAGAAAATAATCATCTGATTGATTTTTTGATTTTCCAGTATCATAAATTTGATAAGATTACGCAATTTTTGGCAAAGTAATTACATTTTGCAAATAACATTAAAAAAAATACTAAAAGCAGCACATAGCTTTGGCAAAGGGCAACTAACTTAACTACCTACCCAAAATTGGTTAGCTTGGTGGTTAAAGTGTTAAATCTACCTTTTACTATCCCCTGACTAATAATTGTTGAGGTTAGGAGTTCAGGTTCTGCAGTGCTTTGGGCACATGCATTCATAATATCCACCTTATGTATGCGGCATGCAAAAACCAGTATTATAGTAGTAGTAGTAGTATTATAAGCCAACTTTAAACCAAAGTACGCAGTAAGAGCGCAATATCTGCTCATATATGCTACAAAATTCAAATTCATTCATTAGAAATTGCTAGGAAAATAACCATCGACACTTGAGGTGCAACTGAATACATGTAAGCGTTTTTGCAGTAAGTTTGAAAAAAAAAATGTGTTGCTTCGGTGCCAACTTTACCAAAACAGGTGTTTAAAGGGGCAGAGCTCCATACATGAATTTATTTTGAAAAAATTTACCTATAAGTCACCAAATTATGACAATTTTGGAACACAATATTAATTTTTAAGGAGCAAAATTGCTAAAAAAGCGACGATGGCTTTGCGCTCTACTTACAGCCATACACTGCTTAGTTAAAATAAAAGTTGAGGTGAGCACTACCTTCCCCTGCCACATTCAGCAACATTTGTAAATAAAATGTTGGCTGCTCTGGCAAAATGAGAGGAAAGTCTCAAATCTACATTTTGAATAAATGGCATCGTAAGTAGAAATAGGGTGAAGAAGTCAAATTTCATTTTTCGACATAAAACGCTTTCATGCATAAGTGTTTACCAATATGTAAAGTTTTGAAGGTCAACTTTACCAGGAAGTGCAATTATTCACGGTCAATTGATTGCATGTTGGCATTATAAACTGTAGTAGTCAGTATCTTTAAAATCGACTTGCAGCAAATTTTTATTGCAAAATATTCAGTGGACTGCTTTGAATTCCGATCTCTAAATGAAGAATGGAGAAAGAAAGTGCGACATGTCATATATCAATCAAAGGCTGAGATTATAGAGAATTACAATATCGCATAAACTGAATTTTGAAATCTGCGACTTTCCTCTCATTTTGCCAGAGCACCCCTCAAATGTATAGTAGTGAGGCTCAAAATAACTACCTTCTGTATCTAAGGGCTCAGTTATAATACATCACCTATAGGGTGGCATTTCATTAGGTGGGTATGCTAAAAAGGTGGTGGTGTTACATTTTTTTGTGGGTTCTCGAACTTAATTTGATGTAAATTCACTATTCCTGGGCCTATTGACTTGTTTAATTTCTCATTTGAAAGCTTACACTTTTTGCTATTTGTGGCAGTAATTTGGCTTTCATGGGTTACATACTTTAAGAGAGACAATGGTTTGAACTTGGCAGTACAAGGGTGGTGGTGCCTAAGGATGCGGTGCCTACGGATGCGGTAGATACCCAAATATATATCGCCATTTTGGAAGGTTTGACACTGCTGAAACATTCAAAAATGGATTCTGTGACTTCAAATACATACAGAGAGTCACCATCATGGCTAAAATTTGTTATATAATTACAGTAAATTGGCAAATTTATCATTTCTAGACCTTCCTCAGACCCCCTCCCCCCTCTATCAGTTTTTTGGGCAGCACCTTCTCATTTTGTGTCTGATTTTGACAAATTTGGTGTCAAAATGTTCAGGGGATCAAGCTGCATCAAATAAGAATTAGGACAGAATGATTTGAAACATCACCATTTTCTCCCCTTGTATAGCCCGCCTCTAATTAATTGAAGGTCATCAACACCAAGACCCTAAGGGGTCTGTTTCAAGTTTAATGCATCAAAGTAACTATTAAAGTGTTTAGAACATATCCTGAAAAAATGAACTGTTTACCATTAATCATTCCAATTTATGACTTGCTTTAGTAAAAACAGGCAATTTTGAGAAAAACGCGTTTGAAAATTACAGTTTGCATTGCTATGTCTATGGAGTTATTAACCATTAATTAGCTCATTATGCCAAAACACAAGTGATATTTGGCTAAAAAGTTACTTGAATTGAAAGAGATCAATAATATCAACATCATATCAAACAATTGTTTTTTTGACCATTTTGACCATGTAACACGTTTTTGACCCACCTCATGAAATGCCACCATAGAGCCAAAACATACAATAACGTGCACTGTTTTGATAATCAATATACATGTATGTCAATGAATGACACGTACAGTGTATGTTATTCATACAATAGACCTTTTCAAAACACGACTTTCCGAGAATTTCCGAAGCTGATTTTACACTTTCCAGCAATTGCCGACAGAAAAAGTGACTCTTCAACACAATAAACAGAATGTTAGTTCGCCTTCTTGTTAACTGGTTACGTACGAATTCGAACTTGTAATTAGCGTTAGCACTAAAGAGTCACTTTCAGTGTGATCGCCCTGATGTGACTTGAAATCTTAAGCTTAATCAACCGATTAAAAATGGAAATTTCACTCTTTGTGTCGGTGAGCTTATGGTACCATCAGCCAAAGCTGTTCAGAATTAGTAGGCCCTATATCTAATAATGTATGGGTCTGGTTCTCTTATTTTTCACTTTTGAAACTGAAATGCGAGAGAATTTTCGGAAAATTCTGTTGACAAAATATTGCATACTAATGAGCTTGTACGTGATTGGTTGAAAAAAATGGCCATGTGATCAATGTTCCGGAGATTTCCGAATGGATTTTGAAAAGGTCTATTGGCTCTATAAAGTGATGTGTGAGAGAGCCCTAAAGCTGTTCTACACTGCTTGTTGTCTGATTTAGTAATTTTACCTGTTTTTCTATTCAAATAATCATGCAATACACCTATGTATAGTTAAATAATTTATTATTAAAGAACATGGTTAGAAAAACCATTACCACAAAATAATTCCTGTAAGTTGTTTTTCTGTAAATTGTTCACTGGCTTTAAGGTGTATAAAAGTCCACTGTAAATCCTTCGTAGTTTTAGCAATCAACAACAAGTTTAGTTAAATGTCGTAATCTAAATCAGGTGTAAATCAACTACTTTCAACAATTGTTCTAATACTGTAACTCTAAAATCAGCTTTTCTAAACCAGTTTATAGTTCAATTTGAGCCATAATTATGTAGAGAGGAGATACCAGACAGTCTATACCACGAAGTGTAAATGACAAAGCCAACCATGGGGCAAAAATTGTTGTTGTTTGAGTCCAGTAAGTCCCTGCTAAAATCAGACTTTGAGCACAGCAATTCAGTTGTGTGTATTGGCAATACAATCGTTTTTTGCAAACATTATGCAGTGAATGCAGGGGTGAGCATGTTTTTCTATAACATTCAAATATTATGACAAAATGCGATGCGTGATCAACAAAAATCTCCAACCCCCAACTAATTTGATCCCCATGTCCTAATAAAAATGACACTGTGTCTGGTGTATCCCTTCTAAATCTATGGCATGAGCTCTGATTTGGTCCAAATGTTGTTCACCAAATATCATGTTTATCAACACCCAAAGAATTCTGTGTAAGCCCAAGTAAAATTTGCTTTGGTAAAATGTTGATGTATGTTTATTTGAAAACTTGATCTAATAAAGTCTAGAAAGGGTTTCTCAATGTTTTGAACCTGCTCATTCATACCTGTTCATAAATATGGGCTTCAAAAGCTCAACAATTGATTTTTTTTCCACAAAAAATCTCAATTTTTAAAGTATCTTTAGTCATATTTCCAAAAAATCAAGGTAAGCCTGAGAAATTTGAGAAAACCTTCCTAGATATTCTTTATATAATAAGAAAGAAAAAAAACCCTCAAATAAAGCAAAATCAAATTTTATGTTAGCTTTCCAAAATCATTTCGGATGATAAACACACTTTTGGGTCAACAAAATTGACATTACCATCATATTCTTCATGCCAATCCCCTTGAAGAAAAATGATTGAAGTTAGTAGTTACAGAGATAATGAATACAAAATTCTTAAAAATAATGAAGTTTGCACCAGATTTAACCATAAATGACAGTTCTGCCCATATACACAATTAGGCCATCTTGTCCTCATCTTGTGGTAAATGCATCCCCATAGAATGCAGAATGTTAGACGCCGGGCCAGCCAACCCCTGCTGTGAACTGTAAGATTCCATAATATTCTGCAACAAGTTGACATCAATATCCACTGGCCTATCCTCCCCGTTGGCTGAATGGTGCGGTCCGCTAACACCTGTTGTGCCAGTCTGTGGTGATGGATCGTCCTGATGGTAAACGGAAATGAGGGGGAGATTTAGAATCAGATCCAATATTTGATAGGGAAATAATCCGGGGGAGGGGAGGTACTTAGTACTAAAGTGATTATGGTGATGTGCCGCAAACTTGGGTAGCAAATCAGGCTGTTTGATATGCCAATGAGTGCTTTTCTTTGAAAAATGCACAGGTATTTTGATGGGTCTGTTTTTCAAAATTTTCTGAAATTTGCCGACATTGTTAAAAATTCAGATTTTTTTTCTTCAAAAATTCTACCAAATATCAGGAAATTTGTGCCAAATTAGCATAAATTTTCACATAAAATTTCAATTTTTGTATAAATGTGATTCAAAATTTGGGCATTTGGTATATGGATCGGTCTCTTTTTCTTGAAAATTGGTATATACATGGTGGTACTTCAGAGTTCCCAGTGGCACACCCCTATCAAAACTAAACTTGAGTACCCCACCCTCCCCCGGAAAATAATCAATATTTGATAAGAAAGTGAGACACAAGGTCGGCAGGAGTTATCTTTTAAATGAATGGCCACTACATTATATAAGTGATATTAAATATTCAGATACCTATAGCTGGCTAAAAGTATCATTACAAAAATTGAAAAAGTCACCATTTTTACTATTTGAACAGTGGCCTACCTGGTGGTGCCCCAATATATCATCAATCAGACAAGGTCATGTGTCAGCAGATTGATATTTTGTATCAATTTGCAATTGAATACGCCAGTGTAAGAAAACCCCAACTCCAATAGCTCTCTTCTGTTAATTATACTTATAAAATGCATACAAATCTCAGAAAATGCTTTTACATCACTAAAATAGGATTTCCATGTCAGTATCCTAATCATAGTGTCACATTTGACCTTATAGTTGACTTTTTTAGACATTGTTAGATAATTGTTATAGTACATAGTTGCTATATTTAAACAGCAAGTACAAGAAAACCCCAACTCCATTAGCTCCCCTCTGCAACTATATAGAAGAAAAATTATCTGACAATGTCTAAAAAGTCAACTACAAGGTCAAATGTGACACTATGATTGGGATATAGACATGGAAATGTTTTTTAGTGATTTGAAAGCATTTTTGGAGATGTGTATGCATTTATATTTTAGAGAACTTAACAGAAGTGAGCTATTGGAGTTGGGGTTTTCTTGTACTGGCGTATTCAATTTGTAAGAGGAAAACAATAATAGATATTTCATTTAGACAAAGTATAGATACAAAATTGGATAGATTCAGCTAAAATTTGTTGGTTGAGATATGAATTGCAAATCATTGATTGAGATTCAACCAATTCAAGCCTAACATTTCAAAATCATTCAATTTTATCGGTATAATGTGTAGGATCCAATATTATCAGATACTATCAGATATTGGACACTTTAATTTATAAATATCAATCAAAAAATAAAAAATCATTTAGTTATCAATTGAAAATTTACTCAATAACATGATTAAGGAGGGCAATTTAAATTTCAAAATTACTATTTGTTGTCTCTGTGCTTGTGAGACCTAAATTGAAAATTGTATGAATACTTTTTCAATTATTTTTTTCAAGTTGCACCTCCAATATTGAAATTCTGGCTATACCACTGTGTTCCAGAGTATTTAAATCAGTGTTACTATTTTGTACAGTTTGACAAAATTTCTAGATTTCAGCAAATTTCTTGAAATTGTCATATTTGAATATACAAATTTCAATGAAACACTGACAAAGCTTCCATAACTATTTGTTTTTCTTTCAAAAAGCATATAATATATGTTTAGAAAATTAATCAAATTAAACATTAAAGAAATTAAAACTTTGTTCAGCTAATGGTCTATTCAAAGAAGAGATGTATCTCAATTTGTTTTTACTTGCCGGGGGAGGAGGGGTACCCATCTTTGCCCCAGGGGGAGGGGGCGCCCACCTTTGGCCCTAGGCTCCATTCGGAAAATTGAAAAAAACTCAATGAATTCAACTAAAATCTCTGCAGTAATTCTGTAGAAAAAATTGATCATGGTAAGGTAATGTGAAAATGCATGATGCTGGTTGCATATAATATACAATATAACCCTGTGATCTTGATTTCTATTGCCAAAGTCAACTACAATAAAAATAAATCACCCGCAATAAAGTCAGAGGAATTAGGGTTAGGAAAAAAAAAAAAACTTGTTTGTTTGCCCTCCAGTGGAAAAATAAAAATTTTGGGTCGGTCGGTTGATCTTTTTTTTTCTTCTCATCACTTATATTTTAAAGAATGATGTCATTCCATGGATTTTATCGTGAATACCAAGCAATGTAGGGATTAATCAAAGATTGTGGGTCATTATTTAGAGGATATATGCATTTTATACTACTAAATGTGACTTTACACTGCTAAATTTTGCGTTTTACATTGAAAATATTGAGTTTTCATATTTTACATGTTTGAAGAAAAAAAAAACTAAAATCGCGACCCAAATTTTTGGCATTTTTAGGGTCGGTCGCGGAGGGCAAACAAACATATATTTTTTAGGCCTTATGGTAATAAACTGTGGCTAAGCTTACTTGAGTTGTAGATTGAAAACTTTTGGCCATCTCTGTACCCGATAGCTCCTGGTCCATTTGTGCCATCAGTGACAACATCTGGGGGTCCATTTTGAATGAGGCACCATCTTCATCATCTAGATATGTGGAAATATAGAAAATGATTAGGCCAAATAAAAAAAAAATGGTTTGTAAAATAGGGTGACCTGAAAAAAAAAGTTATGCAGATACTTTTTTTTTTAATTGTAATTTTTTGGGGAATATCATACTTTTCCTCACCAAAAACGAATTCATGAACATGATTGGAACTTCTTTACTTTATTTGTGCTTGGTGTTTGATAAATGTCAACAATTCAGCTCAAAACTTATCATTTCACCGTTGATATAACAAAAAAAAACCACCTAAGTTTGGAATTAAAAAAATCATATTCCACATTAATTTTCAAGCCATACAGTCAGTGATAGTTTGCTTGGGTGATATAATCTTTAAAATCACATCATTCCACTTACTGTACAATGGAGAGATTTTAAAGCAATACTATAAGATTTTGATCAAAAATAGTTTATAGTAAAAACAGCATAAAATGAAGGAATGTGTGTAGCTGAAAGCGATTTCAAGTGTATTTTGTCAAAAAAATGTTTTGCCATTGAAAAATGGATAATAAACACATGCATGCTTTCCCAGTGAGCTAAAAAAATCGAAAGTCATGGGTGACAGGGGGCGCTTCATTTTTAACACTTTATAGTATTGCTTTAACTTATCGTATATGGAACGTTTGGTGAAATAAAGATTTGGTCGTAACTAGAAAATTTGAGAATAATTTTTCAAAATTGAAATAATTTAGAAAACAAAACAACAACAAAATACTGACAATCGCATGATAAAAAACTATTTGTTTTTTTCATATTTTGTTACATAATGTCAAAATGGTTCACTTTTTGGTACATATTTTTAACAAATACAAATTTGAATTGACTTATCTTTCTCTACTAGCAACAGAATGTCTTGAGCTCTACAATATTTACCATCCCAGTTTATTACCAGTATTATTTGTATTGACTTCTTCCCAAGTTTAGCATAAATATTTAGAATCTGTTAACCGTTTGAGGTCAAAGATAAAATATTTGTTATAAAACGAGAAGTGGCGCAGTGTGGAAGCTGATCTTGTAGATGGTGTGAATTGAAAGGTGACAAATAAATCTTGTTAATAAGTCAATAAAATTGACAAAACCATGGTAAACATACAAGGGGGTATCAAAAAGTGTTAAACTTTACCCAGAAGGGATTGAGCTATATCAGTGAAATTTTGTCAGAATAGTCACTCGTCTTTATGTACATTATGGTGCAAAAATTGTCTCATAGGTAGTTTTACTTTCTTTACAGGGGGTGATTGATGTCATCTACCTACCCGCTTAAAACATAAGCTGCATTGAGGAAATTGAGACATGCGGCGTAATTAATTCCTTCCATTTGAAGGGTTATATGGCCCAGTAAATCTTA
>JXSR01S004933.1:850-19295 GCA_000969725.1 Ophiothrix spiculata
ATTGAACTCAAATAAAAAGCGTTAGAAAGTAGAGATTCTGTAGTTTTTCTCTGTGCTAATATCTCATTTTCCTGATCTAAACGAATTGTTGGTAACCGTATACCCCCTTAATATATTCCTCTTGTCTAGAATCTTGGCATCTGATTGGTTAAAGTGTGTCACATAGCAAGTTTTACTTATGTACTTCAAAATTTTGAAGCATAAGGAAAATGTACCCAAATGGAGGGAGTATAATACTCCCAAAATAAACACCTAAAAGGCTACCTAACATGCTGATCACAGTCTTTACAGAAAGGAAAAAAATTGTTAATCACCATCACTAGTTCATACAAAATGTTAAAGATATAAGTTAGATGATGTTAGTTAGATGTGGATGGGCGAGCTGATCTTGGTAAAATGATGTCATAACATATATTTTGGATAGTGTGTCATGAATATATGACCTCTATTTCTTGCATTTACAACACAATTAAAATGCATGTGCATGGTAGCAGATATGTAGTTGTTTTTATGTTGTTTGCTTCCGCAAGGTCACTTTTGCATGAGTGCCGAAAAAAAAATTCTAATTTTCGAGGGTGTAAAGTAAAGTGATTCTTTTTCTGTGAGTCAACACTCAAAAAAATGATTATTGCATCAAGTAATTCTGACTCAAAATGATGATTTATAAATACTCATTTTAGCGATTTTTTAAATATTATTCAAAATGAATAAGTACTAAAAACTCAAAATGGGCAAAAACAAGTTTAACATAATTTAATTGTATAATGTTAACTACATTTATTAAGTACAAGTAAATTGGGGAAAAAATGAGTACACTTTACTTAATTTACAACTTCTTGTTATTACTTAATTTAGCAGTGTGGTTGCATTTATTGATACTTTTGAGTACATCAAACTCAAATCAGTTCAAATTAGTCAAACCTGATATGGACAACTAAATAATTTGCATGTGAGTAAAAACAAGTAGAGAAAATTGTGTAGTATGTACAAATAAATTTTGAGTCATAGCAAAAATTACACTGAAAGAAGCCAAGCTCATGATTATTGATGCTTATCTGGTTAAATAAGATTTAATATACACAAGAAGGTCCAAGACATTCATGTGGTAGTTTTTATATAATGTTATGATGAGTCACTATGGAACATTTATATTTCAAATATAAATTTAAGTTCTGCTCTTTCGATAATATGAATGGCTCTGTGGCGAACACGGTAAAGCATCAGACTCATGATCTGAAGGACCAGGGTTCGATTCTCAGGTAGGTACAAAGTTAAATTTTCTCATGTCTGTAAATGTCATTAAAAGTTAATATGGAACCAATCAATAAATCCCCGCTTCAAGAAAAAGTGAAATTCGTTCATTTTTTCCTTAATTTTAATTAATCAAGAACAAAGTGTGAGTTCCAACAACTTAGTAATTTTGAGTTACCCGAACTTAAATAAATTTGTTACTGTTAACTTAAAATAAAACTTATGGTAATTACTCAATAAAATCAAGTGTAACCCGGTCACACTTAAATTTATTGAGTAAATGCAATGAATTTTTTTTGAGTGAAGCAGGCTACGTTTAGGAATGGATCCAAATATCACTTCTGTGATAAGAACAATGTCAAAATTTTTGTCCAAATCTTGTCCCTAGATTTTATTGTACATTAACCTTACGCATGATATGCATTACAAAATCTGCACTTATTGGAACAATTCCAATTATTATATATCCATTCTTTTTTTTTGATTTTGACAGTACCCAGGGAAGGTTTCTGCCCAATGATCCCATCCGCTGAACCATTAGGTACATGTGTCAACAACTGCACGCATGATCATCATTGTTCTTTCCCTCAGAAGTGTTGCAGCAATGGATGTGGCTATGTATGTGTTGAACCAGAGGGTGAGTGACAAGATTTCATACTTATTGTAGCTCTGTAGTTTTGTAGCTTTGTAGCTCTGTTGCTTGTTTTATTTCGCACTTTTGTAGCTGATTTGCAGTTTTGTAGCTTAAAACCAAGCGCGGATTTAGGCGGGGGCTCTGCCGGCCCGTGCCCCCTCTTTTTGTGGCTAAAAAAAAAGTGGAATAGAGAAGGAAAAAAAGAAGAAGAAAAGGGAATAAAAAAGAAGAGGTGAAAAAAAAAGAAGAGAGAAATAAAGGAGTCAAAGGGCAAGAAAAAACAAGGCACACATACACTCAAATGAGGGGGCACATCAGACACCTCCTGTCCAACTCTAGTTTGACCGTGGTTATTTGCAAAACGTATGCACCAAATGAAATCGTCCTAATAAAGTTGAAAGTCAAATTTCCTTCTCGATCTCAGGTGATGGGCACGTTGTCAATAGCGCGGATAGTATTGTGCTTGTGCGCAGTACGTCAAATCAAATCTAAATTTTGGGGCTTTCGGAACCACTGGAACCTCCCACCCCGAGTCGATGATGTGAACGAAGAACATGAGAGACGTGTAAGGCAAAACAAAAAAACAAGTTTGTTTCCTGTGAGTCGCGCGCATTTAGTTTGTGCATTATATATTTGCGCATTTCATTTATTTATTTTTTATATTTAAGAGAACAACAACAAAAATAGCAAATTTGATAAAAAGAATGGGAAAATTACAAAATTATTACTAAAGAAGTGTTTTCTTTCCAACAAACAATCGAAACCGCACAGGTTTCTTACTAAAAATCCATCACCCATGCAGATTTTCAATGAAAATTTCCTTAGTACCTCTTAAAAAAATATAAAATAAATAAAATAAAATAAAAAACCGCATTTCGCATTTAGGTTTTTTGACCACCCACAGGAAACAAACTTGTTTTTTATTTTTTGCCTAATTCTAATATTTTGTTTTACTGGACCTAGTATTTAAGTTGTAGAGTTTTCTTCCTTCAATCATTTATACTGATGTTGATGGACATTTCAAAGTTACACATATTTTTGCAGGACTCAATGTTGTTGTACATATATTTGCACAAGGAGAGCTTTCCTTGGCCCACTAAATATGCTAAAACCGGGGACTCTGCCCCTGAACCCCTAACCAGGGCCCTTATGCGGGTCCCGACCCCATGCCCTGACCGCCCATACTTGCTTCACTTTGCGTATTTGTGCTCAAGGGAATCCCCAGAGAGAGTGGGGTATTGTTGTTGTCACCGTCCCACCTTCCCCTCATTTATCATTTCTGCAAAATTGTGCTGCTGTTGACAAAAAAAGAAGATGGAAAGGAGAGAGGAGAACTTACGGAAGAAAGACATAAACTTTATCCCTTAAAGATGGTAACATGTTAGGCTTTCTATATAGTAATCCTGCAGATAAAAGGCCATAATTTTAAGAGTTGTCTGATACAACCTTATGTGTTGGCAAATGAAGGAGTACAGTCGTCATTTTAGCTTTTTATGGGCCCGTTTAGCTATTGAGCTAGATGGGAAAATGTTTGCAAAACTATGCACCAATTATGTGAACAATATCGGAAATTTCAAAATTTTCTTACTTCTGAGGGGGCACATCCCCCTCAAACACCACTCCATAGCGCTAAAATGTGTCTATTGTTGGATGCGAGTGGAGTACCTAACCCAGATTTTTATGAAAAACTCCTAACTTGGAAGCATCATCAGGTAGCAAAATCTATGCACCAAATCACGTGAATTGTGTCAGTTTTAAGTCCTGAGGGGCAATATCACCCTCAGACAACCCTGTGAGCTTTGCTCAGATTTTGATGGAAATTAGTGCTAACTTGAAGCATCAGGTAGCCAAACCTAAGCACCAAGTGGTTTGTGTTTTGTAATTTCTTCAACATTTTCTAACTCTTCAGGAGCACATTCCCCTCAGACACCTCTTTGCATGTTTTGTAGGAAAGGTATAGCAATTACTCTTTTTTTCGTTGTCGGCACAAAACATGGGCTTGTCGACAAAAACTACCTCTAACACCCCCCCCCCCCCCCCCCCGACAAAGGTCTGGAAATGCTCTTTTTTGTGCCCCCTCTTTTCATAAATCCTGGATCCGCCCCTGTTTAAACTTTGTCACTTTGAATGTTGAATTCATTTCAACTTGAAAAATTTAACCGTGCGAAACAATTTTTGTTTTGTTTTGGATTTACAATATATCTTGAACTATTGAACTAAGCAGCTGTAAAGGTTTTTGGAAGTACATATTATTACAGTACATTTTGTTATAAACCAAATCTGACTAACTTATAAGCTACTTTTCATGCACTTTTCATTAACAATTCTCTGTAAAATATTGCATATTTCATGAAGCTGAATACATGTTGAAATTAAGAGATGCTGTAAAAATGTATCCATTAACCTATCCTATCTTGTGGGAAAGGCCAATATAAAGAATGCCTCTTCACTTTGCTAGAAATGGAATTTGAACGTGTGATCTGTTGCAACCCAATCCATTGCCATGTTTATACCTTTTCTCCGTAAATAGGGTTAACTCCATACCTATTGATGAGTAATATTAGAGCTAATATTGCCTTTTTCTTAGAGAAAATTAGTTTGGTCAGATAAACATTTATAAATAGAGCTTATAAAAATAACTACATTTTCAAAATTGCAATTGTATCTAGTTATTTTGTAAAACAAATATTGATGACTGAAACCAAGATAAGATTACATGACATCACAGATAATACTCCCAATAAACATTCAAAAAGTGCATAAGCAAATTAAAGTACTTTCATAGAAAAAATGTGCTGTCTTAAATAAAACTTATTTTATATGTTGTGTCAAGTGTTCCAATATAGTCGTTTTTGGTATTTCTACTTTTGTAAGTAGCTTGACATTCAAATCAGTTAATAAATTCAGTAGGTGCAAATGCCCCTCCAATTCTAAAGTATCCTCCCCCCCCCCCTTGAGAAAATACTTTGGTGTCTAATGTGCAGGATTGAATAGATGGTATATGCATGTCAAGTCAATCAAATTAACTAGATAAGCAATAGTGAATAATTGTGAAAATCCCCATCTGCATGCAACCTTTATTGACTTTAATGTGACAAAGTCCAACCTTAATGAACTGTAGATTGATAATTGTCATAACAAAGTTGGTAGATATGGCACATTCTGGCAAATCTACATAAGGCCTAAAAAATAATTGTTTGATTGGCATAACATAGAAAATATTAGAGTATGTAGGAAGACTTTTTTAAATTTTTTCAAAAAAACCCAATTTTAAGCTAATTTGGGTGTTTTTTCATAAATTTCTGAAAAAATGCCCAATTCACTAAATTTGGGTCCTTTTTCTAATCCTGATTTTTTTTATTTGACCAGAAAATTAGGTTTGGACAGGTTATGCCAATCAAGCAACTTTTGGGGGGACCGTAAGTCCCAGTCCCGTAAGATTGTGAGTATGAAGTTGGTGACAAGCTCCTGGTTGGTATATACAAAGTTGCTGACAAAATTGGTTGAAATGTATTAACAAATTTATGATGTCTGTCCATAAAATACAATGCTTGGAATGATCTTGATCTATAAAAAAATTGAAATATTGATTAATTATTGCGAGTTAGGGACCCATGAATTAACAGTCAAAATGGGAATCAAGGGTCCGTTTTGCAAAATCTCATCACAAATTATAATTCAATCTCTGCGGGTACATATTAAATGTAGGTTGTTATATTTGACACCTTTGACTCTTGATCTCCACTACCTTAATCTCCTATATGTACGATCATCTTAAGTCACTTTTGATTGGCTGTGAAGAAGAAATGTACATCTGAGTAGCCAATTACACGATGAATTTGAAAAGAACCTGTGGAAATAATGACTCTTAATTGCTTCACTTTTGTTGCTTAGTATGTGGTTGGTTAGTTAATTAATGAAAAACTAAGAGATCAAAAAATGCTCAAATTAGTAGTTGGCCCAAAGTAGAATTTTGTATATATAGTTGTACATTTGTATTTGTTTAGATAACCCATAACCTGTGTTTAGTTTACCATAGAATATTTGTTTTATTTTTTGAACAGGATAACACCTTTCTGTTTATCTAGATGTGGACTTTGTTTTGTGGTAATGCATGTTTGTCATTTAATATGCATCATTGATTTGATTCAAATTCAAACTATGCAGTACCATGTTTATTTTAATGTTTTGGAAACACATAATGATTTGTTCTTTTTAAAATGTAACCAATCACAAATGGTTGAAATAAATTCAAATTATTACAACATTCATTATATGCAAATGACTCACTTTACTGCCATGGTCATAAATGTGTCCATTGCTGCAGCTAAACAAGACAAAGCTGCATGATATTTTGTATTCAGCTTAAAGGTGCAATTCATGATAATGATGTGGCATAAACCTCACCTATTTTCTAGCTAAATAAAAAGAAGAGTACAACAAAAAGGTATGCTGAAAATCTCACTTGATTCCAACTATTTGTTTTCAAGTTACAAGTTTTTCAGTATTTTAAAATTCTCCATAGGCTACTGTGTTGTAATTACTGTCGGGGCCCGACAATAATTAGAAAATGACACATTTTCTCACTTTTCTCAAAACTGCAAGTACATTTGAAAGAATGGTTTTGGGATTGTACATATACCAGTCAAGGATTCTTTTTAGCTAAAGAACTCAATTTTGATAGAGGTAACATTGAGCATGAAAAGTGGATCATGAATTGCCCCTTTAAGGCCATGTTATAAAATTTGATTCAAAAATAGATTTGAGTTAAAACAGTTTAAAATGAAGAAATCACTATCTTTCGGCATCCATGTAGATATTTTTCTTCAATCTTGTTTTCTCTTGAAGCAAGCGCACAAATCCAATTAAGATCATGTTTGTTTTTTTACAGTCCCAAAAGCAGGCCTATGTGCTCCAGTCAGTGAAAGTGAGGGTTTCGGTGCCTGTATAAGCCTTTGTTTTAGAGACAGCGAGTGTGAAGGAGAAGAGAAATGTTGTTCCAATGGATGCGGACACACATGCCAACAACAAGAATGGGGAAGTAAGTCATGTAATGTAACATAAAAAACATTAAGACGGGTGTATTATAGTACAAGTATACAAGAATTTGGTGGGGTGGGGAGAGCCAGTCACATTTATTGAAGCTATGGGTATGTGTGTGATCAAGATACCCTTTTCAAACCTTCTCTCCTGCTCCCCAAGATCCCATTTTAAAGCTTTCTTCAGTTCTGGAGACCCCCTTTTCAATGAAACCAGTCTAAAATGTGTGTTTTTAAGCTTGTTTGTCAATTTTAAGCTCTTATGATCATATTTTTATGAAAATTTATGGCAAAAATAATTTCATAAGACCATTATTTTGGAAAAATCAGTTCACATGACCCTATTTTTCAGAATCAAGCCCCAAAGTCCTTGTTAGAATATTCATGTGGCACATGCTTACCAAAAAAATAATTGAGTTCCCAGGTCAAGGAATTTTTATGAAGAAAATAAAAGTCTTGTAATGTATTTGTCGATATCCATTGGCATATTTCAATATTAATGTACGTCCATGAGCATTGGTATTTATAACGCAGGGTTGACCAATATTTAGGTACTCTGATTCCAACTTTCAGCTTCTGAATGTTACTATGCTAGCAATATTACAGTTACAAACCACAATACATTTCAAGTCAGCATAAATTTTTTTATTAAAATAGGTCTTGAAAATGTATTTTGACTCTCTTCTCATGTCTTTGTTTGTTTGTTTGTGTAGCTTGTGAGAAGGACTTCAAAAAGTACCATAACAATGAAACCAAACTGGATATCAATAACTGTGATGAGTGGTGAGTTAGTTATGAAAAAATGATCAGTTACACAGATAGGAAGTCACATATGAATATATAAGTAGATACAAGTTAAATGAAACTTGGTAGTTTCTATGCAAAACAGGGTGTTAAACTTTGTCTCAATGTTGTTTTTCATTCAAAATTGGGTCGTGTACGCTGATTGTAAATGCATGCGTGAATAGTGTGGCAATAAGCAATCAAAATCAACAAATCATGCACTGCCGATATGTGCTTAAGTTAGTACCTCGGTACGTAGAACAGCTTAACAGCAAGGGTTGGCAATAAAAACCCTGCAAACGAGTGAAATAAATTACAATATATATGTTATCATTTAGCACAAACTTCTTGCATAAGTCATCATCTTTTATTTTAAGGTATAGGATCAAATATGTGTAATAGCACTGAATTTTGATATCAAGATATGCTTTAAAGAATACCATCTCTAACCCAGAGAGTCCCCCCCCCACACTGGTTTTTTTGTTTGCTAAAAGGCTAAAACCCAGAAGCTTCTGGGGAAGCTGCCCCCTGGGCCCCCGCCAGGGCGTTGCCCCTGGACCCCAACCGTTAGGGGCGAGCGGCAAACCACTCGCCAGGTAGGCTACGCCCACCTTCCTTTCCCAGAGTTATCAATTATAAACCCTTTCATCAGCTTTTTTTCCAAACACACTTTTCATGCCTGCAGATTTCTTAGATTATTGGAATATTTTTATGAAATTCTGCTGTCTTTAGTTATCAATCAAAATTCCTTTAAACTTTTGGGTGATAAAGAGTAGGCCTTGTTTATCATATCATAATTTTTCAGACATTGACAATTTATCCAAAGGAAAACTCCAGAAATTTGACAGCTGTAAGACCTTTACTGAACAATAAAAATGGATCAAGGTACCAAAATGGACAAAATGCATTGAAAACTAATAAATGTAAGTTGTGTCTTATTCAGTGATCTATTGCTTCTTTTTCCGGTCTTTTTCAGCACCTGCATAAATGGAACTTTGGAATGCACAGAAAGGGACTGTTGTAAGTACCAATTGCTCTAAATCTTGGTTAGTTTTATTTAAAATTGACTTGAGGAAGGGATTCACACACTTGTGAAGTGTTTGTTATTGACTTAAGTTTGCAAAAACAAAGTTGATGTTTTTTCAAATAAAACAGACATTTTCTTAGTTATTAAATGAAAGGAAAATCTAAAGGCAACTCCCATTTTTCATACATTTGCATCACACACTACATGAAAGTAAATTTTGGTCAATGGTTCTTGCCCTGCATGAATGCAACTTGTAAAAGAATAAGAAAAGCACTTTTTTGCCAGACATTTTTATGCACTTAAGGACATTTTTATTTCAATGACTTGCATTGTAGAACCATTTCAAGTGTCACTGACATATCAGTTCGGTGGAACTCACAATTCGGATACGTATCCGAATTCGGATACTCCGTATCACAATTCTGATACCCGTATCCGAATTCGGATTAAAAACAGCAGAAACGGGATATCAGCAGAAATGAATATTCAGCTTCGCCGCGCACCATACCGGTATGTATAAAAGTCAATAACATTATCATCATTTTTCATCTAAATTCTAACAAAGTATTGACCAAATTATTTTGCTTTCTGTGATAAGAAGCTATCAGGACATGTTTCGAAGCTGCTCCGCTGGAATTGCACAGATGAAAATGACATTTCCACAGATACATTTATCATAAATGCATGAAAGATGTTCCACAAGTGCTTGCCAGCTTGCGCTATCGTTTTGTTTTCTGCGCCACGACAGGAGTATCAGAATTCAGATACCCCTCCATATCCTTATTCTGATACGGGTATCACTATTTGGGTACGAAATGTGCGTGGGTATCCGAAATCGGATACGTATCCCAAATCGGATACGTATCCGAATTGTGAGTTCCGCCGAACTGATATAGGAGAGAAAGTTTAAGGTTCTTGTTGCATTCTAAGGAATTTAATGAATATAACATAAATGCAGCCATTGCAGATTTGAGTAACTCAACTGAAATGACTTGTACTTATATTTTATATTTGTTGTGTGTTTCTGTTTTAGATTGTGAATATAAAGGAAGGACATATGAGAGTGGCAATTCATTCTCTGCCAGGGATGGCTGCAACAAATGGTATGTCAAATTACAGTTTATGGATTTAATTCTAGAATGCGTACCTGCAATGTATACGAAATGATCTCTGATGCGAGCGTACATTTTCAAGGTTGTGGTGCAGTGTTCCCACTAAGGTTTTTTTAGCTTGTGCTAATTCAACAAAAGTCAGTGGCATAACCAGATATTCTAATTTTAGGGGAAAGCAGGGGCAAGACAATTTTGCAAGGGTTTAAAGAGTTCTTTGCATACACAAAAAGGCACACCCTTTTTTCCCCATGTAGCAAATTGCCAAAATTTTACTTAAATTCACAAAAATTTGTGAAAACTTGTGCTATTTGGGGCAAATTTTCTGAATTTTTATTAAACATTGCTTTTTGAAAAACTTTGAAAAATAAACTCTTAAGGGCCCTGTCAACCCTTCATTTTCAGAAATGGGTTATGGACTGTAACTCAGCGACGGATAATTAAATCCAAATCAAAGTATACATTTCTAGAAGTGGATTTGCATACTGAACATGATGGTCAGCTTATTTTTGGACCAAAATGTGAAATTATTGCCCTAAGGTCCAAAAAATGTTTTTGGCCCAAAATTTTACGGGAAAGCTATCTAAATTTTGCTTTGGTAAAATTTTAAACCATTTTACTTTTCAGAATCTAGAAAGCAATATCTAGGATCGCATTTCTCAAATTTTTGATTTTTATCTTATTTTTTGAAATATTGCCAAAAATAGGTCAAAATGTGGCATATTTTGCCAAATATGGTGTCAGGAGTGGGATATTTGACATTTTTTGGACCAATTTTTGGTGATATCTCAAAAACTAAGAAAAAAATCAAAAATTTGAGAAAAGCGATCCCAGATATTGCTTTCCAGATTCTAAAAATTAAATTGACAAAATGTTTTACCAAAGCAAAATTTAGTTAGCTTTCCCGTAAAATTTTGGGCCCAAAACATGATTTTTGGACCCTAGGTCTAAAATTACGCATTTTGGTCCAAAAATGACCTGACCATCATGTTCAGTATGCAAATCCGCTTCTAGAAATGTATACTTTTATCTGAATCTAATTATCCATTGCTGAGTTACAGAGCAAAAAACATTTATGAAAAAAGCCTTAACAGGCCTCTTAAAAGGGCCAAATTTTGAACTGACATCAACATTGTACTATATATTGAAACTTTATTATTTTTTTGATTTCATTTGGGGTGGGCGAGTGGTGAACAGACATTTTTTTATTTTGGGATGGGCAAGTGGGGAGCAGACATTTTTTTTAGGGGGGGGGGGCTCTTTCCCCTGCCCCAGTCCCCACTCACTTATATTTGTCATTTGGGACCAAGACACACAAATTCCATTATTACAAAAAGTCCAATATCTGGACTCAAAAACTCCAAGCCATACTTGCCAACCATTCCCAGTTTTGTAGAAGTAATTCTCATTTTATACATTTATTATTTCAATATGCTCAATAAATTTTGATATTGTACAGGAAAGCTTATGTCGCATAGGTATCCGGGTACCCAGCTTTTGGTCCAAGGTCTAGTATGCAGAAAGAACTTGATTCACGTTCAATGTCTTGTTTTTCTATTTCATACAAATCTTTGAGATATGTTCTTCAATTAGTCACAATCTGGAATTAATACAGTTTAATTGTTTTTTAAATCATGTAAATTGACAAAACCAATCTCAAATTATCTTCATGTTATTTATGTGTGTTTTTCATTTCTTTCCACAAACTCAGCATTATGTTGAGTTCAAAGAAAGAAAGAAATAATAATGTTGATTTATTGAGACAATCTATGCAGCTGTGGATTCATGAGCAGGGTCCTCGTGTGGTCTAGTGGAACAGCGCAGGACTCAGAATCATGTGGTTGCGAGTTCTAGCCTTGCTACAGCCAACGTCGGTTATGTCCTTGATTGCTTCGTTGACCCAAGCACATTGAAGAGCTGTTGGGGAAATATTACGATCTCTGTAATTTTATAGGACTTAAAGTAAATTTACACTTTTATAACTTTTCTCTTTCTCTTTTTCAGTCATTGTTTTGGATTAAAAGTCATCTGTACAGATTTCATATGTGGTAAGTATCCAAGTCTAATTTTCTGCTGAGTTAATTAAACTGGAAAGTAGCCATTCATCATACAATGAAAACAAGAATACAAGAGTGCAAGCCTGTGGGGAAGGGAACTTGAGTTTGTTTTTATGGTAGGTATGTGCTGCTGGGAAATTTAAAGTGCTACCCATAACAATAAAAATTTCAAAGAGAAATTAGAGACCATCTATGGACCACCCTTCAACTTTGTTAAAATTGGTGAAAATGGCGCAAGCTCTAAAACCTTCGAGGAAACACTGCTTCCAATGTACCTTCAATGCACATACTGCATTTTTACTTTGTTGGATATAACTGCACAAGATTAATTATGAGTGCATCTCATTACTTGTAAAGAATGTTAATGTGTCTACCATACTCTCAGGTTGATGAGAAAATTGGCAGTAGTATTACCTAGTCTTATTTACTAACAAAACAATTGAGAGTTATATTTTCAGAAAGGAAATCCTACAATTAAACAGAGTCAAAGTTCTTTGATTTAACATTCTGTTTACCTTAAAACAAGTTTAATAGTTCTAAAAGTTTGTTCAATATAAATAACAATTTAAAATGGTACTATAAACTTGAAATGCTCAATCATTTCCATGTGTGTGCCCGATCCCCAAACTCGATATAGAAAGTGGTAACCAAGCAAGTTTTTAATTTTTGCAACCCCTCTTTTAAATGATTTTCCATTGTCTTTACCACCTTTTTTTGCACAAATAAAAGACAAAATTAGCATAAAATACCTCTTATTTCAAGGTTTTCAAAGACAAGATTTTCAGACACCCCCTTTCAATGACTTGTATAATTTAATAAACTATACAATATCAACATGCTGTATACTCCCAGATGATGCGGCCTGTGTCATTAATTAGATCTAATTAAAAAATGAGGGCAAATCAATGCATGACAGCGGATGTGAGACGGGTCGGCCAATTCTGTGAAATATACCCCTTTTTAAAATTTCACAGAGATGGATGCTCAGAATACCCCTTTTGTGATTTCGCAGTCCTTGAAAATTACACCTTTTCTGCGTTATTTAGAACTCGCATTGTTACCACTTTTTATGTTGACCTAGGAGACAGGTTGTTGTTGCTGTTTTTATTTTGGTAATTTGTTTTTGCTATTGTTAATTACTTGCCATGTGATCATCATTAACAGATTTGATATATCATGCATTTTCTTGACAGGTCCTGACCTAGATGAAAGCAAGAAAATTCTTGGCATTGTTTTAGGCTGTGTATTCGGGGCTCTTACTGTTGTACTTATTGTGGCAGTTGCATTAGCTGTAAGTTGGAATCGTTGAACTAACCCAGATGTAAAAGTTTTCGATATATTGATATTCAGTCATTTTCAATAATCTAATCCTTAAACAAGCAAAATAAATCAATTATTTAAAAATTCAAAAAAAAAATAACTTTGTCATTTTGGTAACAGTGGAAAAAGTCAAAATGAAGAGATTTGTAGATACAAAAATATTATTCTTTACAAGAGTAAGTCCCTGGAAAAAAACATCCTGACAGTTTGAAAGATAACCTATTAAAAGTCTTCGAAGACTCTTTGAAAATCATTCCAAAAAAGAAATTTCACTTATAAATGGCTCACTGACGCACTACTTTTTTTTATAAACTGTTCTTCCTGGAGCTCTATTTACAAAGTGAAATGGATTTTTTTTCGAGATATGGAGTACAATTGTTACATTTCTATGCAGATTTTCACCATGTCTCTTTTGAGATCAATAATTAGATAGTTCTTCGAAAGTATCTACTTTTGTGTCCCGCTACTTTAACTCACTATAAATGGGGGAAAATGCAATGTCTTGATAAATATGATCTTTATTATAAAAAAATTACATAAACCTTAATGTTGTTTAATGTTGTTATGTTTTATGATGTCCCCCCCCCCCCTGGAAACCCTATGTCCCTATAATTGTTACGCTTAAAATTAAAATCGTCATTATTTATTTGGTAGTAAAATATATCTTTTTGGAAATACTTTTAGTCACTAAGTATTTACTAATTGAACATATCCTATCTATTAAATAAGGCCAAAAAAAAAATATTGTTTGGTTGCCCTCCAGAGCTTTTTTCAGAGAGGGTCGGTCGGTCGTTTTTTTTTTTTTTTTTTTTTAATTTTTTTTTTAATACTCTTCCAATTACTGCTAGGTTGATCGGCCACTCCAGCCTTCACAACTTCCCCCGCGACATCCAATTAAAAACAATCAAATACTTCTTGTAGAAATTTGGGACATCTTAAACATTTTGAGAGTTGAATATCGAAAAAAGCGAAAAATATAACAAGTTTTCGGTAAGTTTTAGCATATTTTTTTTGAAAAAAAAAATATTTTTCAATAAAAAAAGTTTGGGTCGGGCTGAAAAATAGGGTCGGTCGGTGGAGGGCAACCAAACAATTTTTTTTTTGGCCTAATGCCATAATGTATCTAATAAATCGTAAATTTTACTATTTTTGTTCAAAAAAATCTGTCCTCAATTTGAATCATTTCCGTAACAAACTTTTTGAAGGGCAATCTATAAAATTAGAAACACTGAATCAAAACAATGACCTGGTCAATAAGTAGCTACTTGGCACATATCATTTATCTTCAGTATCTCTGATAAATATCCATCAAAGTACAGACTTTTTCAAAAATGAGGGTGTGTACCTTTATTCAGTGTCATTTCCATAACACTGTATAACACAATAAATATAGGAAAGTAATGTCTGTTTTGATTGAAAGTGCGAACAGAATTGTGACCTGTACCCTACTATAAAATGATCATGCTAGGCATCGCCCTCGGGATACATTATACTGATCTAAATGTTTGGACCATCATTTCCGTAACGGTCATTTCCGTAACTTTTTACCATTATGGAGATGATTTCTTGACACTTTTACCTGTTCCTAATGGCAATAAAATCTAAGTCATAATCAATCTGGTTTTCTCCATTTGAAAGAATCTTCCTCAATGGTTATTCATTTGTGTTCAGATATTGCGGATACGTAGTTGAATTTACTCAGCTTGACATTTACTCTCTGATTGTCATTTCCATAACAAATAGTGTTACAGAGATGACTTTTTATGGTTTTCCCTGTGCTAAAACACTGAAAATTGGATGACGCATAAAATTATTTAAGCCCTCTAAAGATCACGCCGAGTGCTCATTCTAGTATTTGTGCACTATTGTGAACATATTCCAAGAAAAAAAAATTATGATATGAAAGACTTTTCCCCCCAATTTTCAAATTAGCCCCCCCCCCCCCCCCCCCCCCCCCCCTCATTTTTTTTAATCTAAAGAATGCATTTTAACTCAATTGCATGTAGGGAATGGAGTGAATCATAATCTTAATAGAAATTGGAGATTCTCTTTTACTTGCACTATAGTATTATGCAATGGTTTGAAATAATTAAAACTCTATTGTTGATTTACAGATTTCATCAGCTCTGAAAAGCAAGAAGAAAAAGGAAAAAGTAAGTGCTAGAAATTTGATATAAGTGATTTAAGACTCTGAGAAGATGCAGTTACATTGCATTATACACTTCTTCCTTATGTATTGCAGAGGGCAAATGCTACACTGGTACCCTTGATGTTGAAGCTTCACTATATGGGTCAGACAGCTTACCATCGCATGTAACGACTGATCAAAATTAGTCAAAATTCTGACCAGTAGAACTACACACCTTGATTCTCACTTGCCCTATCTAACAACCAGTCAATCGTTCTTGATTGGAGTGCTTTGAGGAAGTAGTTGACAAAATTGCGATGTTTACCTGTGTGACCTCTGCACCATGTTTAACTATGCATTACAAGAAAATTGCACATCACCAATGCGCCGCACATGTAATGCGTTTGAGGCTCAAAATAAATGCTGTCAGGACATGAGCCAATCAAGTGCTTAGATTAATTAGCGAGCGACTTTGATAAGACGTTGGAGCCCAGCATAGGCTTATGCGTACAGGTATATGAGCATATTACAATGTTCACATCATGTTAGACTGAACAACGATTGTCTCAGATGTTACATATTTTTGAGTTCAAAAATTCTTGTGCTATTTTCAGAAACTATCATAGCTGATCGTTACCAAAATCAGCTAAAACTAAATGTAAGTGAAATATGCACTCATCAACAAATGACAGCACAGAAAATACTTTAGCAATTATTACTGTTAAGATTTTAGTTCTGTTTTCTTTGTATGATACATGTTCATTCACAAATCTTGTTTTTTTTTCTGTCTACAGACACCAAAAAATGTCCCATTTAGTGCAGCAGAAGCAGAGCCATTACCAACCAAAGTCTAGCAGTCTTGCCAAAATGCCAACAGTTCATCTGAAGAACATTTTATTCTGTGCTTCTGAGCCAAAATGTTGTACAGAAAAATCATAGTAAATGTTATTTGTCCCATGTGTTGTACATATGATGTATTCTGTCTTAAAGACATTATGAATTGATAGATAGAAATGAATCGTAGCGAAACCAAAGCCATGATGGTCACACTGCCTATGATGATGACATTTTGTGTGACATGGTCATGGAATGCAAGTCATAATTTGCCATCACCGGATAGGACAGTGACAATCTTGCGCAAAAGGCATAATAATGTTAGGAAGGTACATATGCCTAAATTGACCCCAGCTCAGATTCTGTTTTTGTTATTGTAAACATGAAATTTCATGTATATATATAATGTTAATGGTAAAATTGCATCTAATGAAGACATTATTCAGTATCTCAGGAGTAAACTTGTGAAATGTGATGAACATAGCATAATATTCTATATACCTTGAAGTATACAGTAAGCAGTCAGACTCTGCTACAAGATCCATATCATATCCCTTGCATTCTACAACATTGTGAACTGGTGTTTCAACAACTCACTGTATCTCTTTGTACAGGAGCATATCGTTGTTGATTCGTGATGAATCCACAGTTGATATTCAAATTAGCTCGTCACGCACGGCACAGCGTTCACGGAAGTGCGTTTACGCAGTACAAAAAAGTAGGCGCACTGATCATCGCACGTCGGGCACTTATAATAGTACGTGCAGTGCAAAAGCCCGGTGCTTAGGAAAAATAGATAACGTCAAAGCAACAAATATTTACAAATTAGCACTTTTGCGTCAGACATGCTAAATAATTTTATGAAGATGAGTAAGCCTATCTGTTAAATTGAAAGTATTTAGAATTTAATTCATACGTTTTTAGGAAGATTTTCGTTGTTGAAAGGTATTCAAATACGCCATAGAGTTGTTCATCGTGAATCAACAACTCTGCATCTGATGCGTCTGCGTATTTTTATCACACTCGGGTGGCTAAAGCCACCCTCGCGCGATAAAAATACGCAGACGCATGGATGCATCGTTGTTGATTCGCGATGGACAACTCTTTGGCGTGTTTGAATACCTAATTTTGTACTGTGTAAGAAACTAGCAAATGATTGATTAGGATTGATAAAGATCAAATCGCTGCATAATAATATATATTCTGTGCATGAATCTGTCATAATTTTGGAATTATTTGTGGCTAATTTTATTGCTCTAAGCTTACTATGGAAAACCTGACACATAGATTCATTTGAATATTCAGCAACATTGGCGTATTCATAGGGGATGCAGGGGTTGCGATCGCACCCCCAAATATTTAATTTGTCATAAGAAGAGGTCATCGGTATGTGTACCACTGTCAGAAATTTGAAATCGAAGAGAAGTTTTTATCTTATTTTGAACAATGTCAGTTTTTAGTAAAATTTGAACAACTTTTTTTTTACTTGTTAGCTTTCAAAAGCTACATTGAAAAAAAAAATTGGGTCTACCTTTTGAGTTTCATATGTTGGTTGTTGGTCGACCAAAAAAAAAATTGCACCCCTATATTGAATCTCTGGCTACGTCACTGTTCAGCAAGTTTGGATACTTGGTTATGATTCAGAAAATACGAATTAATTTATTTCCCTGTTTGGTCATATTTGTTTATGGGCATTAATGGGCTGCTAACTGAACACTTCAAGATTAATTAATTGAGTATTATACTGATAGCATTTCAAAGACTGTAGTAAATAATTAAAAGATATATTTGAGTGACCTTAGCTAATATATTCCAAATACTGACTGTATGAAACTCAGATGAGGATAAGACAGATGTCAACTACAATAAATTAAATCTGGTTTCAGATTGTCTGTTGTGGTGGTCGTACGACCAGCGTGACGTCTAAAATTTCAAATGCGCAAACTCGACCTTGTCCTACCTTGAAAATTTTGCGGCAAGCACGACAAGCCGATATATTGATCACCCTGTTGTGATGGCTGCAACAACTCATCGTTTCAAGTTGGAATAAATTCAACTTTGTGACAGACCATCGTAGCAACATGCAAATAACCCAAAATTGAAAATGCTTGGTCGTCTGCTGCAACTACAAGCTTGGTCGTAACAACAACTACTCTGAAACCACCTTTATAAGGATGCAGTTAAAAAAATGTCAGAGTTTTGTCTAGGTCCAAACTCTAACTTCTATTTGATTTTGCATAGAGCAATATAACTTTGTATTAGT